>OX376308.1:32825067-32992567 GCA_947369205.1 Cantharis rufa | reverse complement strand
CCTAACCTAACCTAACCTAACCTAACCTAACCTAACCTAACCTAACCTAACCTAACCTAACCTAACCTAACCTAACCTAACCTAACCTAACCTAACCTAACCTAACCTAACCTAACCTAACCTAACCTAACCTAACCTAACCTAACCTAACCTAACCTAACCTAACCTAACCTAACCTAACCTAACCTAACCTAACCTAACCTAACCTAACCTAACCTAACCTAACCTAACCTAACCTAACCTAACCTAACCTAACCTAACCTAACCTAACCTAACCTAACCTAACCTAACCTAACCTAACCTAACCTAACCTAACCTAACCTAACCTAACCTAACCTAACCTAACCTAACCTAACCTAACCTAACCTAACCTAACCTAACCTAACCTAACCTAACCTAACCTAACCTAACCTAACCTAACCTAACCTAACCTAACCTAACCTAACCTAACCTAACCTAACCTAACCTAACCTAACCTAACCTAACCTAACCTAACCTAACCTAACCTAACCTAACCTAACCTAACCTAACCTAACCTAACCTAACCTAACCTAACCTAACCTAACCTAACCTAACCTAACCTAACCTAACCTAACCTAACCTAACCTAACCTAACCTAACCTAACCTAACCTAACCTAACCTAACCTAACCTAACCTAACCTAACCTAACCTAACCTAACCTAACCTAACCTAACCTAACCTAACCTAACCTAACCTAACCTAACCTAACCTAACCTAACCTAACCTAACCTAACCTAACCTAACCTAACCTAACCTAACCTAACCTAACCTAACCTAACCTAACCTAACCTAACCTAACCTAACCTAACCTAACCTAACCTAACCTAACCTAACCTAACCTAACCTAACCTAACCTAACCTAACCTAACCTAACCTAACCTAACCTAACCTAACCTAACCTAACCTAACCTAACCTAACCTAACCTAACCTAACCTAACCTAACCTAACCTAACCTAACCTAACCTAACCTAACCTAACCTAACCTAACCTAACCTAACCTAACCTAACCTAACCTAACCTAACCTAACCTAACCTAACCTAACCTAACCTAACCTAACCTAACCTAACCTAACCTAACCTAACCTAACCTAACCTAACCTAACCTAACCTAACCTAACCTAACCTAACCTAACCTAACCTAACCTAACCTAACCTAACCTAACCTAACCTAACCTAACCTAACCTAACCTAACCTAACCTAACCTAACCTAACCTAACCTAACCTAACCTAACCTAACCTAACCTAACCTAACCTAACCTAACCTAACCTAACCTAACCTAACCTAACCTAACCTAACCTAACCTAACCTAACCTAACCTAACCTAACCTAACCTAACCTAACCTAACCTAACCTAACCTAACCTAACCTAACCTAACCTAACCTAACCTAACCTAACCTAACCTAACCTAACCTAACCTAACCTAACCTAACCTAACCTAACCTAACCTAACCTAACCTAACCTAACCTAACCTAACCTAACCTAACCTAACCTAACCTAACCTAACCTAACCTAACCTAACCTAACCTAACCTAACCTAACCTAACCTAACCTAACCTAACCTAACCTAACCTAACCTAACCTAACCTAACCTAACCTAACCTAACCTAACCTAACCTAACCTAACCTAACCTAACCTAACCTAACCTAACCTAACCTAACCTAACCTAACCTAACCTAACCTAACCTAACCTAACCTAACCTAACCTAACCTAACCTAACCTAACCTAACCTAACCTAACCTAACCTAACCTAACCTAACCTAACCTAACCTAACCTAACCTAACCTAACCTAACCTAACCTAACCTAACCTAACCTAACCTAACCTAACCTAACCTAACCTAACCTAACCTAACCTAACCTAACCTAACCTAACCTAACCTAACCTAACCTAACCTAACCTAACCTAACCTAACCTAACCTAACCTAACCTAACCTAACCTAACCTAACCTAACCTAACCTAACCTAACCTAACCTAACCTAACCTAACCTAACCTAACCTAACCTAACCTAACCTAACCTAACCTAACCTAACCTAACCTAACCTAACCTAACCTAACCTAACCTAACCTAACCTAACCTAACCTAACCTAACCTAACCTAACCTAACCTAACCTAACCTAACCTAACCTAACCTAACCTAACCTAACCTAACCTAACCTAACCTAACCTAACCTAACCTAACCTAACCTAACCTAACCTAACCTAACCTAACCTAACCTAACCTAACCTAACCTAACCTAACCTAACCTAACCTAACCTAACCTAACCTAACCTAACCTAACCTAACCTAACCTAACCTAACCTAACCTAACCTAACCTAACCTAACCTAACCTAACCTAACCTAACCTAACCTAACCTAACCTAACCTAACCTAACCTAACCTAACCTAACCTAACCTAACCTAACCTAACCTAACCTAACCTAACCTAACCTAACCTAACCTAACCTAACCTAACCTAACCTAACCTAACCTAACCTAACCTAACCTAACCTAACCTAACCTAACCTAACCTAACCTAACCTAACCTAACCTAACCTAACCTAACCTAACCTAACCTAACCTAACCTAACCTAACCTAACCTAACCTAACCTAACCTAACCTAACCTAACCTAACCTAACCTAACCTAACCTAACCTAACCTAACCTAACCTAACCTAACCTAACCTAACCTAACCTAACCTAACCTAACCTAACCTAACCTAACCTAACCTAACCTAACCTAACCTAACCTAACCTAACCTAACCTAACCTAACCTAACCTAACCTAACCTAACCTAACCTAACCTAACCTAACCTAACCTAACCTAACCTAACCTAACCTAACCTAACCTAACCTAACCTAACCTAACCTAACCTAACCTAACCTAACCTAACCTAACCTAACCTAACCTAACCTAACCTAACCTAACCTAACCTAACCTAACCTAACCTAACCTAACCTAACCTAACCTAACCTAACCTAACCTAACCTAACCTAACCTAACCTAACCTAACCTAACCTAACCTAACCTAACCTAACCTAACCTAACCTAACCTAACCTAACCTAACCTAACCTAACCTAACCTAACCTAACCTAACCTAACCTAACCTAACCTAACCTAACCTAACCTAACCTAACCTAACCTAACCTAACCTAACCTAACCTAACCTAACCTAACCTAACCTAACCTAACCTAACCTAACCTAACCTAACCTAACCTAACCTAACCTAACCTAACCTTTTTTTTTTTTTTTTTTTTTTTTTTTTTTTTTTTTTTTTTTTTTTTTTTTTTTTTTTTTTGTGCATTGGGAGGGGGAAACCTTCATAGGCACCACCTCAATCTGAGGTGGTAGTGTGAGATTCTTACTCACTAAAACCCCCTCCCCGACGGACAGCGGGATTGACCTTCTCGGTATTACTTCCGCTGCCGTCTGCGTCTTGCCTGGTCGAGTCTGTGTTGTCGAAGCACTGTTTTCCGTTTGTCACTTTAAGTTTGTCGGCCCCTGGCTTTGCACGAATGTTTTTGTCCAGGGGGCGGGCGCACTTGTCTATTGTCTCTCAGCCGAGTCACTCACTAATATTGTTTGTGGCATACTCTGTTGAGGCACTATTCCAGATTCCGAGCTTCCGCTTGCGCGGTTCTTTCGTCTTCCTCCTTGGTTTTCATCACTTTCGCGATGAAGGCCGCTATCGCTTTCCATTCTTCTGGTCCCGTCAGCATGAAGGCGACCATGTTGTCGGGTCTCAAGTTTTGGCCAATTCTTAGTGAAGCCGTAACCCTCTCTCTCTCCCACCTGATGCAGCAAAACAGGGTGTGCTCCGCGGTATCTTCTTCGTCCCCGCAGTATCCGCAGGCCGGTGAATCTCTGAGCCTGAATCTATGTAGATACTGGTTGAAGCACCCGTGGTTGGTGAGGATCTGTGTGAGGTGAAAGTTCACTTCGCCGTGCTTCCTTGTCACCCAGGGACGGAGGTCCGGGATGAGTCGTTTGGTCCAGGCAGCGCTTCCGCCTTGGGACCATCTTGCTTGCCACGCATCCAGCGTTCGTTGCTTGGCAGTCGGGTCCGGTCCCGCTCGTGCGCTGGTTCTCTCTTCCGCCAGGAGATCGATTGGCGGCATCGAGGCTAGCACCCTTACGGCGTCTCCGGACGCGGTCCTGTAGGCGCATGTAACCCGGAGGGCCATCTTCCTTTGAACCGCTTGCAGTCTCTTGCTGTTGCGTTCCACGTGGATTGCTTCTTGCCATATCGGGGCGGCATATAGCATCACTGCGTGAGCGACCGTGCCCAGCATTCTTCTTTTGGTTGGTTTCGGGCCACCGATGTTGGGCATCAACCTTGCAAGACACGACGCGCGCGACCGCCACGCCCCGAAAGACGAACGGAACGCGCGCGCGCGCGCCAGGTCGCCGCCTCGCGCCACCCTCGCATTTGAGACGAAAACTCCGTCGGTACCGCCGCACAAAGGCGAACGGCCGACGCGTTCCGCTTAACCGAGTAAGTAAAGAAACGATGAAAGTAGTGGTATTTCACCGGCGACGCGCCGAAACGCGTCTCCCACTTATGCTACACCTCTCATGTCTCCTTACAATGCCAGACTAGAGTCAAGCTCAACAGGGTCTTCTTTCCCCGCTGATTTTTCCAAGCCCGTTCCCTTGGCTGTGGTTTCGCTAGAAAGTAGGTAGGGACAGTGGGAATCTCGTTAATCCAAACCTAACCTAACCTAACCTAACCTAACCTAACCTAACCTAACCTAACCTAACCTAACCTAACCTAACCTAACCTAACCTAACCTAACCTAACCTAACCTAACCTAACCTAACCTAACCTAACCTAACCTAACCTAACCTAACCTAACCTAACCTAACCTAACCTAACCTAACCTAACCTAACCTAACCTAACCTAACCTAACCTAACCTAACCTAACCTAACCTAACCTAACCTAACCTAACCTAACCTAACCTAACCTAACCTAACCTAACCTAACCTAACCTAACCTAACCTAACCTAACCTAACCTAACCTAACCTAACCTAACCTAACCTAACCTAACCTAACCTAACCTAACCTAACCTAACCTAACCTAACCTAACCTAACCTAACCTAACCTAACCTAACCTAACCTAACCTAACCTAACCTAACCTAACCTAACCTAACCTAACCTAACCTAACCTAACCTAACCTAACCTAACCTAACCTAACCTAACCTAACCTAACCTAACCTAACCTAACCTAACCTAACCTAACCTAACCTAACCTAACCTAACCTAACCTAACCTAACCTAACCTAACCTAACCTAACCTAACCTAACCTAACCTAACCTAACCTAACCTAACCTAACCTAACCTAACCTAACCTAACCTAACCTAACCTAACCTAACCTAACCTAACCTAACCTAACCTAACCTAACCTAACCTAACCTAACCTAACCTAACCTAACCTAACCTAACCTAACCTAACCTAACCTAACCTAACCTAACCTAACCTAACCTAACCTAACCTAACCTAACCTAACCTAACCTAACCTAACCTAACCTAACCTAACCTAACCTAACCTAACCTAACCTAACCTAACCTAACCTAACCTAACCTAACCTAACCTAACCTAACCTAACCTAACCTAACCTAACCTAACCTAACCTAACCTAACCTAACCTAACCTAACCTAACCTAACCTAACCTAACCTAACCTAACCTAACCTAACCTAACCTAACCTAACCTAACCTAACCTAACCTAACCTAACCTAACCTAACCTAACCTAACCTAACCTAACCTAACCTAACCTAACCTAACCTAACCTAACCTAACCTAACCTAACCTAACCTAACCTAACCTAACCTAACCTAACCTAACCTAACCTAACCTAACCTAACCTAACCTAACCTAACCTAACCTAACCTAACCTAACCTAACCTAACCTAACCTAACCTAACCTAACCTAACCTAACCTAACCTAACCTAACCTAACCTAACCTAACCTAACCTAACCTAACCTAACCTAACCTAACCTAACCTAACCTAACCTAACCTAACCTAACCTAACCTAACCTAACCTAACCTAACCTAACCTAACCTAACCTAACCTAACCTAACCTAACCTAACCTAACCTAACCTAACCTAACCTAACCTAACCTAACCTAACCTAACCTAACCTAACCTAACCTAACCTAACCTAACCTAACCTAACCTAACCTAACCTAACCTAACCTAACCTAACCTAACCTAACCTAACCTAACCTAACCTAACCTAACCTAACCTAACCTAACCTAACCTAACCTAACCTAACCTAACCTAACCTAACCTAACCTAACCTAACCTAACCTAACCTAACCTAACCTAACCTAACCTAACCTAACCTAACCTAACCTAACCTAACCTAACCTAACCTAACCTAACCTAACCTAACCTAACCTAACCTAACCTAACCTAACCTAACCTAACCTAACCTAACCTAACCTAACCTAACCTAACCTAACCTAACCTAACCTAACCTAACCTAACCTAACCTAACCTAACCTAACCTAACCTAACCTAACCTAACCTAACCTAACCTAACCTAACCTAACCTAACCTAACCTAACCTAACCTAACCTAACCTAACCTAACCTAACCTAACCTAACCTAACCTAACCTAACCTAACCTAACCTAACCTAACCTAACCTAACCTAACCTAACCTAACCTAACCTAACCTAACCTAACCTAACCTAACCTAACCTAACCTAACCTAACCTAACCTAACCTAACCTAACCTAACCTAACCTAACCTAACCTAACCTAACCTAACCTAACCTAACCTAACCTAACCTAACCTAACCTAACCTAACCTAACCTAACCTAACCTAACCTAACCTAACCTAACCTAACCTAACCTAACCTAACCTAACCTAACCTAACCTAACCTAACCTAACCTAACCTAACCTAACCTAACCTAACCTAACCTAACCTAACCTAACCTAACCTAACCTAACCTAACCTAACCTAACCTAACCTAACCTAACCTAACCTAACCTAACCTAACCTAACCTAACCTAACCTAACCTAACCTAACCTAACCTAACCTAACCTAACCTAACCTAACCTAACCTAACCTAACCTAACCTAACCTAACCTAACCTAACCTAACCTAACCTAACCTAACCTAACCTAACCTAACCTAACCTAACCTAACCTAACCTAACCTAACCTAACCTAACCTAACCTAACCTAACCTAACCTAACCTAACCTAACCTAACCTAACCTAACCTAACCTAACCTAACCTAACCTAACCTAACCTAACCTAACCTAACCTAACCTAACCTAACCTAACCTAACCTAACCTAACCTAACCTAACCTAACCTAACCTAACCTAACCTAACCTAACCTAACCTAACCTAACCTAACCTAACCTAACCTAACCTAACCTAACCTAACCTAACCTAACCTAACCTAACCTAACCTAACCTAACCTAACCTAACCTAACCTAACCTAACCTAACCTAACCTAACCTAACCTAACCTAACCTAACCTAACCTAACCTAACCTAACCTAACCTAACCTAACCTAACCTAACCTAACCTAACCTAACCTAACCTAACCTAACCTAACCTAACCTAACCTAACCTAACCTAACCTAACCTAACCTAACCTAACCTAACCTAACCTAACCTAACCTAACCTAACCTAACCTAACCTAACCTAACCTAACCTAACCTAACCTAACCTAACCTAACCTAACCTAACCTAACCTAACCTAACCTAACCTAACCTAACCTAACCTAACCTAACCTAACCTAACCTAACCTAACCTAACCTAACCTAACCTAACCTAACCTAACCTAACCTAACCTAACCTAACCTAACCTAACCTAACCTAACCTAACCTAACCTAACCTAACCTAACCTAACCTAACCTAACCTAACCTAACCTAACCTAACCTAACCTAACCTAACCTAACCTAACCTAACCTAACCTAACCTAACCTAACCTAACCTAACCTAACCTAACCTAACCTAACCTAACCTAACCTAACCTAACCTAACCTAACCTAACCTAACCTAACCTAACCTAACCTAACCTAACCTAACCTAACCTAACCTAACCTAACCTAACCTAACCTAACCTAACCTAACCTAACCTAACCTAACCTAACCTAACCTAACCTAACCTAACCTAACCTAACCTAACCTAACCTAACCTAACCTAACCTAACCTAACCTAACCTAACCTAACCTAACCTAACCTAACCTAACCTAACCTAACCTAACCTAACCTAACCTAACCTAACCTAACCTAACCTAACCTAACCTAACCTAACCTAACCTAACCTAACCTAACCTAACCTAACCTAACCTAACCTAACCTAACCTAACCTAACCTAACCTAACCTAACCTAACCTAACCTAACCTAACCTCTAACCTAACCTAACCTAACCTAACCTAACCTAACCTAACCTAACCTAACCTAACCTAACCTAACCTAACCTAACCTAACCTAACCTAACCTAACCTAACCTAACCTAACCTAACCTAACCTAACCTAACCTAACCTAACCTAACCTAACCTAACCTAACCTAACCTAACCTAACCTAACCTAACCTAACCTAACCTAACCTAACCTAACCTAACCTAACCTAACCTAACCTAACCTAACCTAACCTAACCTAACCTAACCTAACCTAACCTAACCTAACCTAACCTAACCTAACCTAACCTAACCTAACCTAACCTAACCTAACCTAACCTAACCTAACCTAACCTAACCTAACCTAACCTAACCTAACCTAACCTAACCTAACCTAACCTAACCTAACCTAACCTAACCTAACCTAACCTAACCTAACCTAACCTAACCTAACCTAACCTAACCTAACCTAACCTAACCTAACCTAACCTAACCTAACCTAACCTAACCTAACCTAACCTAACCTAACCTAACCTAACCTAACCTAACCTAACCTAACCTAACCTAACCTAACCTAACCTAACCTAACCTAACCTAACCTAACCTAACCTAACCTAACCTAACCTAACCTAACCTAACCTAACCTAACCTAACCTAACCTAACCTAACCTAACCTAACCTAACCTAACCTAACCTAACCTAACCTAACCTAACCTAACCTAACCTAACCTAACCTAACCTAACCTAACCTAACCTAACCTAACCTAACCTAACCTAACCTAACCTAACCTAACCTAACCTAACCTAACCTAACCTAACCTAACCTAACCTAACCTAACCTAACCTAACCTAACCTAACCTAACCTAACCTAACCTAACCTAACCTAACCTAACCTAACCTAACCTAACCTAACCTAACCTAACCTAACCTAACCTAACCTAACCTAACCTAACCTAACCTAACCTAACCTAACCTAACCTAACCTAACCTAACCTAACCTAACCTAACCTAACCTAACCTAACCTAACCTAACCTAACCTAACCTAACCTAACCTAACCTAACCTAACCTAACCTAACCTAACCTAACCTAACCTAACCTAACCTAACCTAACCTAACCTAACCTAACCTAACCTAACCTAACCTAACCTAACCTAACCTAACCTAACCTAACCTAACCTAACCTAACCTAACCTAACCTAACCTAACCTAACCTAACCTAACCTAACCTAACCTAACCTAACCTAACCTAACCTAACCTAACCTAACCTAACCTAACCTAACCTAACCTAACCTAACCTAACCTAACCTAACCTAACCTAACCTAACCTAACCTAACCTAACCTAACCTAACCTAACCTAACCTAACCTAACCTAACCTAACCTAACCTAACCTAACCTAACCTAACCTAACCTAACCTAACCTAACCTAACCTAACCTAACCTAACCTAACCTAACCTAACCTAACCTAACCTAACCTAACCTAACCTAACCTAACCTAACCTAACCTAACCTAACCTAACCTAACCTAACCTAACCTAACCTAACCTAACCTAACCTAACCTAACCTAACCTAACCTAACCTAACCTAACCTAACCTAACCTAACCTAACCTAACCTAACCTAACCTAACCTAACCTAACCTAACCTAACCTAACCTAACCTAACCTAACCTAACCTAACCTAACCTAACCTAACCTAACCTAACCTAACCTAACCTAACCTAACCTAACCTAACCTAACCTAACCTAACCTAACCTAACCTAACCTAACCTAACCTAACCTAACCTAACCTAACCTAACCTAACCTAACCTAACCTAACCTAACCTAACCTAACCTAACCTAACCTAACCTAACCTAACCTAACCTAACCTAACCTAACCTAACCTAACCTAACCTAACCTAACCTAACCTAACCTAACCTAACCTAACCTAACCTAACCTAACCTAACCTAACCTAACCTAACCTAACCTAACCTAACCTAACCTAACCTAACCTAACCTAACCTAACCTAACCTAACCTAACCTAACCTAACCTAACCTAACCTAACCTAACCTAACCTAACCTAACCTAACCTAACCTAACCTAACCTAACCTAACCTAACCTAACCTAACCTAACCTAACCTAACCTAACCTAACCTAACCTAACCTAACCTAACCTAACCTAACCTAACCTAACCTAACCTAACCTAACCTAACCTAACCTAACCTAACCTAACCTAACCTAACCTAACCTAACCTAACCTAACCTAACCTAACCTAACCTAACCTAACCTAACCTAACCTAACCTAACCTAACCTAACCTAACCTAACCTAACCTAACCTAACCTAACCTAACCTAACCTAACCTAACCTAACCTAACCTAACCTAACCTAACCTAACCTAACCTAACCTAACCTAACCTAACCTAACCTAACCTAACCTAACCTAACCTAACCTAACCTAACCTAACCTAACCTAACCTAACCTAACCTAACCTAACCTAACCTAACCTAACCTAACCTAACCTAACCTAACCTAACCTAACCTAACCTAACCTAACCTAACCTAACCTAACCTAACCTAACCTAACCTAACCTAACCTAACCTAACCTAACCTAACCTAACCTAACCTAACCTAACCTAACCTAACCTAACCTAACCTAACCTAACCTAACCTAACCTAACCTAACCTAACCTAACCTAACCTAACCTAACCTAACCTAACCTAACCTAACCTAACCTAACCTAACCTAACCTAACCTAACCTAACCTAACCTAACCTAACCTAACCTAACCTAACCTAACCTAACCTAACCTAACCTAACCTAACCTAACCTAACCTAACCTAACCTAACCTAACCTAACCTAACCTAACCTAACCTAACCTAACCTAACCTAACCTAACCTAACCTAACCTAACCTAACCTAACCTAACCTAACCTAACCTAACCTAACCTAACCTAACCTAACCTAACCTAACCTAACCTAACCTAACCTAACCTAACCTAACCTAACCTAACCTAACCTAACCTAACCTAACCTAACCTAACCTAACCTAACCTAACCTAACCTAACCTAACCTAACCTAACCTAACCTAACCTAACCTAACCTAACCTAACCTAACCTAACCTAACCTAACCTAACCTAACCTAACCTAACCTAACCTAACCTAACCTAACCTAACCTAACCTAACCTAACCTAACCTAACCTAACCTAACCTAACCTAACCTAACCTAACCTAACCTAACCTAACCTAACCTAACCTAACCTAACCTAACCTAACCTAACCTAACCTAACCTAACCTAACCTAACCTAACCTAACCTAACCTAACCTAACCTAACCTAACCTAACCTAACCTAACCTAACCTAACCTAACCTAACCTAACCTAACCTAACCTAACCTAACCTAACCTAACCTAACCTAACCTAACCTAACCTAACCTAACCTAACCTAACCTAACCTAACCTAACCTAACCTAACCTAACCTAACCTAACCTAACCTAACCTAACCTAACCTAACCTAACCTAACCTAACCTAACCTAACCTAACCTAACCTAACCTAACCTAACCTAACCTAACCTAACCTAACCTAACCTAACCTAACCTAACCTAACCTAACCTAACCTAACCTAACCTAACCTAACCTAACCTAACCTAACCTAACCTAACCTAACCTAACCTAACCTAACCTAACCTAACCTAACCTAACCTAACCTAACCTAACCTAACCTAACCTAACCTAACCTAACCTAACCTAACCTAACCTAACCTAACCTAACCTAACCTAACCTAACCTAACCTAACCTAACCTAACCTAACCTAACCTAACCTAACCTAACCTAACCTAACCTAACCTAACCTAACCTAACCTAACCTAACCTAACCTAACCTAACCTAACCTAACCTAACCTAACCTAACCTAACCTAACCTAACCTAACCTAACCTAACCTAACCTAACCTAACCTAACCTAACCTAACCTAACCTAACCTAACCTAACCTAACCTAACCTAACCTAACCTAACCTAACCTAACCTAACCTAACCTAACCTAACCTAACCTAACCTAACCTAACCTAACCTAACCTAACCTAACCTAACCTAACCTAACCTAACCTAACCTAACCTAACCTAACCTAACCTAACCTAACCTAACCTAACCTAACCTAACCTAACCTAACCTAACCTAACCTAACCTAACCTAACCTAACCTAACCTAACCTAACCTAACCTAACCTAACCTAACCTAACCTAACCTAACCTAACCTAACCTAACCTAACCTAACCTAACCTAACCTAACCTAACCTAACCTAACCTAACCTAACCTAACCTAACCTAACCTAACCTAACCTAACCTAACCTAACCTAACCTAACCTAACCTAACCTAACCTAACCTAACCTAACCTAACCTAACCTAACCTAACCTAACCTAACCTAACCTAACCTAACCTAACCTAACCTAACCTAACCTAACCTAACCTAACCTAACCTAACCTAACCTAACCTAACCTAACCTAACCTAACCTAACCTAACCTAACCTAACCTAACCTAACCTAACCTAACCTAACCTAACCTAACCTAACCTAACCTAACCTAACCTAACCTAACCTAACCTAACCTAACCTAACCTAACCTAACCTAACCTAACCTAACCTAACCTAACCTAACCTAACCTAACCTAACCTAACCTAACCTAACCTAACCTAACCTAACCTAACCTAACCTAACCTAACCTAACCTAACCTAACCTAACCTAACCTAACCTAACCTAACCTAACCTAACCTAACCTAACCTAACCTAACCTAACCTAACCTAACCTAACCTAACCTAACCTAACCTAACCTAACCTAACCTAACCTAACCTAACCTAACCTAACCTAACCTAACCTAACCTAACCTAACCTAACCTAACCTAACCTAACCTAACCTAACCTAACCTAACCTAACCTAACCTAACCTAACCTAACCTAACCTAACCTAACCTAACCTAACCTAACCTAACCTAACCTAACCTAACCTAACCTAACCTAACCTAACCTAACCTAACCTAACCTAACCTAACCTAACCTAACCTAACCTAACCTAACCTAACCTAACCTAACCTAACCTAACCTAACCTAACCTAACCTAACCTAACCTAACCTAACCTAACCTAACCTAACCTAACCTAACCTAACCTAACCTAACCTAACCTAACCTAACCTAACCTAACCTAACCTAACCTAACCTAACCTAACCTAACCTAACCTAACCTAACCTAACCTAACCTAACCTAACCTAACCTAACCTAACCTAACCTAACCTAACCTAACCTAACCTAACCTAACCTAACCTAACCTAACCTAACCTAACCTAACCTAACCTAACCTAACCTAACCTAACCTAACCTAACCTAACCTAACCTAACCTAACCTAACCTAACCTAACCTAACCTAACCTAACCTAACCTAACCTAACCTAACCTAACCTAACCTAACCTAACCTAACCTAACCTAACCTAACCTAACCTAACCTAACCTAACCTAACCTAACCTAACCTAACCTAACCTAACCTAACCTAACCTAACCTAACCTAACCTAACCTAACCTAACCTAACCTAACCTAACCTAACCTAACCTAACCTAACCTAACCTAACCTAACCTAACCTAACCTAACCTAACCTAACCTAACCTAACCTAACCTAACCTAACCTAACCTAACCTAACCTAACCTAACCTAACCTAACCTAACCTAACCTAACCTAACCTAACCTAACCTAACCTAACCTAACCTAACCTAACCTAACCTAACCTAACCTAACCTAACCTAACCTAACCTAACCTAACCTAACCTAACCTAACCTAACCTAACCTAACCTAACCTAACCTAACCTAACCTAACCTAACCTAACCTAACCTAACCTAACCTAACCTAACCTAACCTAACCTAACCTAACCTAACCTAACCTAACCTAACCTAACCTAACCTAACCTAACCTAACCTAACCTAACCTAACCTAACCTAACCTAACCTAACCTAACCTAACCTAACCTAACCTAACCTAACCTAACCTAACCTAACCTAACCTAACCTAACCTAACCTAACCTAACCTAACCTAACCTAACCTAACCTAACCTAACCTAACCTAACCTAACCTAACCTAACCTAACCTAACCTAACCTAACCTAACCTAACCTAACCTAACCTAACCTAACCTAACCTAACCTAACCTAACCTAACCTAACCTAACCTAACCTAACCTAACCTAACCTAACCTAACCTAACCTAACCTAACCTAACCTAACCTAACCTAACCTAACCTAACCTAACCTAACCTAACCTAACCTAACCTAACCTAACCTAACCTAACCTAACCTAACCTAACCTAACCTAACCTAACCTAACCTAACCTAACCTAACCTAACCTAACCTAACCTAACCTAACCTAACCTAACCTAACCTAACCTAACCTAACCTAACCTAACCTAACCTAACCTAACCTAACCTAACCTAACCTAACCTAACCTAACCTAACCTAACCTAACCTAACCTAACCTAACCTAACCTAACCTAACCTAACCTAACCTAACCTAACCTAACCTAACCTAACCTAACCTAACCTAACCTAACCTAACCTAACCTAACCTAACCTAACCTAACCTAACCTAACCTAACCTAACCTAACCTAACCTAACCTAACCTAACCTAACCTAACCTAACCTAACCTAACCTAACCTAACCTAACCTAACCTAACCTAACCTAACCTAACCTAACCTAACCTAACCTAACCTAACCTAACCTTTTTTTTTTTTTTTTTTTTTTTTGTGTGCGTTGGGAGTGGGGAAACCTTGCATAGGCCCCCCCCTATGATCGGGGGGGAGTGTCAGATTCTTACTGACTAAAACCCCACTCCATTGATGCGCCGGGATTCGCAATATGCATTCCTTCCGACGCATCATCTCTTCCTCTCACTCTGGCTTTGCGGGCTTTTACTGTGCTCCCTCCAGTTCTAGTGCTTGCCTTGCACGTTGATCCTTTTCTTTGGTTGATATAATATCCTTCGCCAAACCCTGGATTACCGCCCAGCCGTCCGTATCGGTTAACATTGTCTTTATTAGGGTCTCGGTTGACAATTTGGTTGCTAGTTGTTCTTCAGCCTGTTCACGTTGGGCCTGCCACTGCCGACACATAAAGAAGGTATGGTGTGCCGTATCCCTCTCCCCGCAGTATGGACAGCTGTCTGTACTCGCTCTCTTGAAACGGTGAAGGTATTCCTCGAAACAACCGTGTCCCGTGAGCAGCTGTGTCAGCTCGTACGTGATCTCTCCATGGCTTCTATTATACCACTGCTCTATGCTGGGCAACAACTTATGGGTCCATCTGCCCTTCTCGCATATGTCCCATCGGGTCTGCCATTTACGCAATGACTCGCTGCGCCTCTCCTTGCGTGTAGGTGGGGATTTGCAGTAGGCGTGTCTTCTTTCTTCTGCCAACAGATCAATTGGCACCATAGAAGCAATAACAAGTAGTGCCTCCGTCGAGGTTGTCCTGTACGCTCTTGAGACTCTTAGTGCCAATCTTCTTTGCACGCTGCTATATTTGGCTGCGTATGTGGACCTTTTGCACAGTTCTTCTGCCCAGATAGGTGCACCATACAGCAGAACAGATTCTGCAACCGAAGCAAGGACCCGTCTTTTCAATTCGGCTGGTCCGCCAATGTTCGGGAGAAGCCTGGATATAGTGGCCGTCATCTTCAAGGCTTTATCTGCCGTCCTCCAAAGGTGTTCTCGAAAACTGAGGTTTTTATCCACATAAACTCCCAGCACCCGTACCCCTTCGCTGGGGTTGACGATGGTACCGTCCACTTCAATGCTTATCGGGGCGTGTTTTCTTCTTCCAGACACTAGCACCATTTCAGTCTTTTCCGGCACAATCTCCAGTCCCCTGCTTCTCATCCATGTGCAGATGTCGCGTATCGCTGCTTCTGCGTTGGTCATGAGATCTGCCTCTGTCTTTGCAACCACTTCTACAGTTAAGTCGTCTGCAAATCCGGTTAATTCCACACCGGGTGGGGTTGGCAGTCGCAGTACCCCATCGTAACTAATGTTCCACAATTCCGGCGCCACTACCGAGCCCTGTGGTACCCCGGCAGTCATCTTGAATCTGATTTTGTCGTCCTCCTCTCCTGCGTTCACCCAGCGGTTGGCAAAGTAGGACACCACCAGTCTTCGGATGTAGGGGCTCACTTTCCGACGTTTTAATTCGTTTGTCACGTTCTCCCAGCGCACTGTGTTAAAAGCGTTTTTAACATCTAGCGCTATAATTAGTGTATACTTCCTGGTGTGTCTGGTTCCACTCTTCGCCTTCTTTGCGATGTCCACTATTTTTTCGATCGCATTAATAGTGGATCTGCCCTTTCTGAATCCAAACTGGGAGTCCGAGAGGCCTTCTCCCTCTTCCACCTCCGCCTGCAGTCTTCCTAGGAGGACACGTTCAAACAGCTTGCCTAGATGGTTTAAAAGGCACAATGGTCTGTAGGACGGTTCCCTTTTCTGGCTGCTACCCTTTGGTATCAGCACCACGTTGGCCTCTTTCCATCCATCGGGGTACTTTCCATTCTCCAGGATAGAATTAAATGTCTGTAGGTAAATCTCTGGTCTTAATTCGCCCACTTTCTTTACTAGCACGGCCGGTAGTCCGTCCGGGCCCGGCGCCTTGCCTACTTTTATCATTTTCAAGGCCGCTATGAGTTCTGCTTTGCTGATTGGTGGGATGGTGTTAGCTTCTCCCTCTTCATCGATTTTGCTTCCCGTACACCTTGGGAACAGCTTGTGTAATATTGCCTCTAATTTCTCTCCGGCGATGTTCGTTGAGGTCCTGAGCCCCAGCCTCTTGTTAACCAGTTTGTAGGCCTTTCCCCAAATGTCATTGTTTAGTTCTAGTAGTAGGCTTTCCCACTCGCGGCGTTTGCTCCTTTCGATTTCCAGGGCAAGGGCTTTCCTGGTCTCGTCGCGTCTAATCCGCAAGTCGAGAGCCTCCTGTTCTTGGTGCCTTGCTTTCGCCCTGTAGTATAGCCTTCTTGCTGATGTGCACTCGCGTCGGAGAGTCGCGATTTCTTTTGTCCACCAATAAACGGGAGGTCGCTTTCCGGTGCTTTTGGGTATGCAGGCCCGGCAAGCTTCTTGTAGATAGTCATCCAGTGTCGCACTCGTGTGGTCGGTAGGATTGTTATTGTTCAGGAACTCTGTTAGTTTTTCTTGGTTTAATTTCTTCCAGGCCCATCGTGTTCTTGGGGCCCTTAGGACCTCCTTGCACCCGACCGCGAACCGGATATATCGATGGTCACTTCCGGTTTCCTCGTCTGTCACCCGCCATCTGTCGATTCTTGTCGCCATAGTTTGGGTAGCAAAAGTGATGTCCAGAATGGACCTCGACATGCCTCTCTCGAATGTGGGCTCGTCCCCTTCATTCGCGAAGACCATCTCTGTTTCTGCTACCAGTTCCGCAAGTAGCGTCCCCCTTTTATCTTCGTGTTGGCTACCCCATTCGGGAGACTTTGCATTAAAGTCGCCTCCCACTACTGCAGGTCTTCTTCTTGCTTTTATTTGGTCAAAGAGCATCCTCAGATTTACATCGACGATGGCCTCGTCTTCGTTCGGCGAGTAGTAGCACGAGTAAATGTCGAACTCTCCCAAGTCTACCCAGGCAAAGGAGTCTTCCGCTCCGCTATCCTTTACTTTGGCGTCCTCAGCCACAGCGATAGCCGCTTTTCCGTTCTTACTTCCTGTCCAATTTGCCGCCCACTGCTTGTTCGGTTCACTTATTAATGCAACGCTGATGTTCTGGCTGTTGAAAGTTCTGTACAGCAGTTCTTGGGCGGCCCTTGCACAGTTCAGATTAATTTGTATAACTTCCACCTGTGCCATCTGGGATGGCGCAGTCTCGGCTTGCCAGCTGGGCGTTTTCACGTCCTCCGTAATTGCTTCCGCATTCTCTGCGGAGGTGGCCGGTCTCTCCGCATTCGTAGCATCTTTTAGGCCGGGCTCCTCTTGTGGACGGACCGTATGGACAGCTGTTGCTGGTGGTCCTGTGTCCTTCCAGTTTGCAGGACACACAAAAGGGCCGCTCTTTCTTACAGTCGGCGGCGTAGTGTCCTTCTTCTCCACATTTGAGGCACTTTCTAGTCCTGTCCTCGTTCGGGCACTTATTTGATGCGTGGCCCAGCAGCCAACATCTTCGGCACCTATCTTTGTGTAGGTCTTCTGCCAGGCGGCATGAGTTGATGACTCCAACTCTTAGTTTATTTACCTTCTCCAGCTTGCTGATCGTCTCTCCTCTTACTTCGATTCTAGCTATCTGCGTGCCCTGGTAATAGGGTCGCAGTTCCAGTATTTTGTAGTCACTCTGTATTTGTTCGTCCAGATCCTTCTTAATTTCTGCCATCGTTATGTCTTCCTCGATGTCTTTAATAGTGTAGATCCTCTTGTTCCCTGCGAGCTCTTTTACGTTGTTCTTCATGTTCGCTGCTAATTGTGACTGGAGGTCGGTCGTCTCTTGCCCCTCCTCAAGCTCGATGAGAATATGGCCCGCTTGGGTTCTTCTCAAACCCTTCAGGAGGGGTTTATTCGCACATTGTTTTATAGCTGTTTTGATGGAGGCCACCGTTGCTTTGGCCTCTTCTTTTGTCGTTTCCACAAGGATTGCGTCGCTCTTTGTTTTCTTGGGAAGCATCTTTTTTGTCTGTGCCTCCCTTACTTTCCCTTTGGGTGAACCTCTGAGCTGTTCTGCACGTGGTAGGTCGATGTTCAGGTTAGCGACCCTTAGCATGGCCCTCTTCGCCGAGCGTCCAACTACAAGATTCCAAGGGGAACTTGTTGCGATTGGCCCCTCTTTCCTCGCCTCTACAGGGGTGGGTTTGGGTATGCCTGTTCCTTTCGTCAGTAGGGAACCGGAGGTATTAGTTGCCTCCTCCCTATAGATTTTCTTGTCAACCGTTTGATTGACCCCTTCTAGCGCTATCGCCAACTGTTTTGCCCCCGTTATGGCGCGTTCAAAGACCTCCACTTGCGCGTTCGGCAACGAGGTTTCGAACTGGGACTCTTTGAATTCTAGCAGCTTCTGTTCCAGGTTGGATACCATCATCTTTGTGTCATTGACCGTAGTTCTAATTAGCATAATATCCTGCGTGGCCTTTTCTGTTTGTCCTTCCTTGTCCGCTATAGCTTGCCTGGCTTCGGTTTTCACTTTGTGCAAGTCTACTTGTATGCTTTTAAGTATCTTGTCTATCGTTGCTTGCTGTCTGTTGACCGTTTCCTGAATGGTTTGCAACTGGGACTTAACCATAAGTAGTGGATCGTTCGAAGGTTGCCCTTGGGGTTGTTTCTTTTCACGTTCCCTTATGTCACGTATCCTTTTAACTTTACGGATGATGCTCTCTCGAATTACTTTACAGTCTGCAGTTGTAAAGCCTCCTCTTTTCGTATTGATTTTCTCGTTGCATTCCGTAACTACTGATGCAACGATAGTTATCACTTCGTCATCTTCCGTCGTGACACCCTTCTCCGTTTTGTCGGTCACGGAGTTTCTTCTGGCCCCGCTTTTCGAGGGTTCGGGGATTTTCTCTCCTCCTATGCCAGTAGCTGTTTGTTGCGACCCGGCCTGGTTAGCCACCGGAGTCGCAGAGCGGTCGTCGGATGACGGTCGGCGGGGACCCGTTCCAACATCCCCATCTCCGACCGGTACTGGGGTATCCCTCCCCTGCACCGTAAACTTCGTCTCTTTCTCGTTGTCCATATCATGTCCTTTTCGTTTGGAGATTTCTGTCGGGGCCTCCTACCCTTAGCCAGGTTGTTCCAGTTTTAGCGCCGGAAACTCGCTGTTCGCACTCTTCCGTTGGCATTACCCAGGGTCCACCACGAGGAGGTGGAAGAGTACTTGCTAGCAGAGCTCTTGGTGAGACAGGCCTTACTCGGAGTTTTGTTGTTGCACACCTTCTGGCAAAGTATGCAACCCCCGAGACCCGTACTAGCCGTCGGACCCCAACCTAACCTAACCTAACCTAACCTAACCTAACCTAACCTAACCTAACCTAACCTAACCTAACCTAACCTAACCTAACCTAACCTAACCTAACCTAACCTAACCTAACCTAACCTAACCTAACCTAACCTAACCTAACCTAACCTAACCTAACCTAACCTAACCTAACCTAACCTAACCTAACCTAACCTAACCTAACCTAACCTAACCTAACCTAACCTAACCTAACCTAACCTAACCTAACCTAACCTAACCTAACCTAACCTAACCTAACCTAACCTAACCTAACCTAACCTAACCTAACCTAACCTAACCTAACCTAACCTAACCTAACCTAACCTAACCTAACCTAACCTAACCTAACCTAACCTAACCTAACCTAACCTAACCTAACCTAACCTAACCTAACCTAACCTAACCTAACCTAACCTAACCTAACCTAACCTAACCTAACCTAACCTAACCTAACCTAACCTAACCTAACCTAACCTAACCTAACCTAACCTAACCTAACCTAACCTAACCTAACCTAACCTAACCTAACCTAACCTAACCTAACCTAACCTAACCTAACCTAACCTAACCTAACCTAACCTAACCTAACCTAACCTAACCTAACCTAACCTAACCTAACCTAACCTAACCTAACCTAACCTAACCTAACCTAACCTAACCTAACCTAACCTAACCTAACCTAACCTAACCTAACCTAACCTAACCTAACCTAACCTAACCTAACCTAACCTAACCTAACCTAACCTAACCTAACCTAACCTAACCTAACCTAACCTAACCTAACCTAACCTAACCTAACCTAACCTAACCTAACCTAACCTAACCTAACCTAACCTAACCTAACCTAACCTAACCTAACCTAACCTAACCTAACCTAACCTAACCTAACCTAACCTAACCTAACCTAACCTAACCTAACCTAACCTAACCTAACCTAACCTAACCTAACCTAACCTAACCTAACCTAACCTAACCTAACCTAACCTAACCTAACCTAACCTAACCTAACCTAACCTAACCTAACCTAACCTAACCTAACCTAACCTAACCTAACCTAACCTAACCTAACCTAACCTAACCTAACCTAACCTAACCTAACCTAACCTAACCTAACCTAACCTAACCTAACCTAACCTAACCTAACCTAACCTAACCTAACCTAACCTAACCTAACCTAACCTAACCTAACCTAACCTAACCTAACCTAACCTAACCTAACCTAACCTAACCTAACCTAACCTAACCTAACCTAACCTAACCTAACCTAACCTAACCTAACCTAACCTAACCTAACCTAACCTAACCTAACCTAACCTAACCTAACCTAACCTAACCTAACCTAACCTAACCTAACCTAACCTAACCTAACCTAACCTAACCTAACCTAACCTAACCTAACCTAACCTAACCTAACCTAACCTAACCTAACCTAACCTAACCTAACCTAACCTAACCTAACCTAACCTAACCTTTTTTTTTTTTTTGTGTGCGTTGGGAGTGGGGAAACCTTGCATAGGCCCCCCCCTATGATCGGGGGGGAGTGTCAGATTCTTACTGACTAAAACCCCACTCCATTGATGCGCCGGGATTCGCAATATGCATTCCTTCCGACGCATCATCTCTTCCTCTCACTCTGGCTTTGCGGGCTTTTACTGTGCTCCCTCCAGTTCTAGTGCTTGCCTTGCACGTTGATCCTTTTCTTTGGTTGATATAATATCCTTCGCCAAACCCTGGATTACCGCCCAGCCGTCCGTATCGGTTAACATTGTCTTTATTAGGGTCTCGGTTGACAATTTGGTTGCTAGTTGTTCTTCAGCCTGTTCACGTTGGGCCTGCCACTGCCGACACATAAAGAAGGTATGGTGTGCCGTATCCCTCTCCCCGCAGTATGGACAGCTGTCTGTACTCGCTCTCTTGAAACGGTGAAGGTATTCCTCGAAACAACCGTGTCCCGTGAGCAGCTGTGTCAGCTCGTACGTGATCTCTCCATGGCTTCTATTATACCACTGCTCTATGCTGGGCAACAACTTATGGGTCCATCTGCCCTTCTCGCATATGTCCCATCGGGTCTGCCATTTACGCAATGACTCGCTGCGCCTCTCCTTGCGTGTAGGTGGGGATTTGCAGTAGGCGTGTCTTCTTTCTTCTGCCAACAGATCAATTGGCACCATAGAAGCAATAACAAGTAGTGCCTCCGTCGAGGTTGTCCTGTACGCTCTTGAGACTCTTAGTGCCAATCTTCTTTGCACGCTGCTATATTTGGCTGCGTATGTGGACCTTTTGCACAGTTCTTCTGCCCAGATAGGTGCACCATACAGCAGAACAGATTCTGCAACCGAAGCAAGGACCCGTCTTTTCAATTCGGCTGGTCCGCCAATGTTCGGGAGAAGCCTGGATATAGTGGCCGTCATCTTCAAGGCTTTATCTGCCGTCCTCCAAAGGTGTTCTCGAAAACTGAGGTTTTTATCCACATAAACTCCCAGCACCCGTACCCCTTCGCTGGGGTTGACGATGGTACCGTCCACTTCAATGCTTATCGGGGCGTGTTTTCTTCTTCCAGACACTAGCACCATTTCAGTCTTTTCCGGCACAATCTCCAGTCCCCTGCTTCTCATCCATGTGCAGATGTCGCGTATCGCTGCTTCTGCGTTGGTCATGAGATCTGCCTCTGTCTTTGCAACCACTTCTACAGTTAAGTCGTCTGCAAATCCGGTTAATTCCACACCGGGTGGGGTTGGCAGTCGCAGTACCCCATCGTAACTAATGTTCCACAATTCCGGCGCCACTACCGAGCCCTGTGGTACCCCGGCAGTCATCTTGAATCTGATTTTGTCGTCCTCCTCTCCTGCGTTCACCCAGCGGTTGGCAAAGTAGGACACCACCAGTCTTCGGATGTAGGGGCTCACTTTCCGACGTTTTAATTCGTTTGTCACGTTCTCCCAGCGCACTGTGTTAAAAGCGTTTTTAACATCTAGCGCTATAATTAGTGTATACTTCCTGGTGTGTCTGGTTCCACTCTTCGCCTTCTTTGCGATGTCCACTATTTTTTCGATCGCATTAATAGTGGATCTGCCCTTTCTGAATCCAAACTGGGAGTCCGAGAGGCCTTCTCCCTCTTCCACCTCCGCCTGCAGTCTTCCTAGGAGGACACGTTCAAACAGCTTGCCTAGATGGTTTAAAAGGCACAATGGTCTGTAGGACGGTTCCCTTTTCTGGCTGCTACCCTTTGGTATCAGCACCACGTTGGCCTCTTTCCATCCATCGGGGTACTTTCCATTCTCCAGGATAGAATTAAATGTCTGTAGGTAAATCTCTGGTCTTAATTCGCCCACTTTCTTTACTAGCACGGCCGGTAGTCCGTCCGGGCCCGGCGCCTTGCCTACTTTTATCATTTTCAAGGCCGCTATGAGTTCTGCTTTGCTGATTGGTGGGATGGTGTTAGCTTCTCCCTCTTCATCGATTTTGCTTCCCGTACACCTTGGGAACAGCTTGTGTAATATTGCCTCTAATTTCTCTCCGGCGATGTTCGTTGAGGTCCTGAGCCCCAGCCTCTTGTTAACCAGTTTGTAGGCCTTTCCCCAAATGTCATTGTTTAGTTCTAGTAGTAGGCTTTCCCACTCGCGGCGTTTGCTCCTTTCGATTTCCAGGGCAAGGGCTTTCCTGGACTCGTCGCGTCTAATCCGCAAGTCGAGGGCCTCCTGTTCTTGGTGCCTTGCTTTCGCCCTGTAGTATAGCCTTCTTGCTGATGTGCACTCGCGTCGGAGAGTCGCGATTTCTTTTGTCCACCAATAAACGGGAGGTCGCTTTCCGGTGCTTTTGGGTATGCAGGCCCGGCAAGCTTCTTGTAGATAGTCATCCAGTGTCGCACTCGTGTGGTCGGTAGGATTGTTATTGTTCAGGAACTCTGTTAGTTTTTCTTGGTTTAATTTCTTCCAGGCCCATCGTGTTCTTGGGGCCCTTAGGACCTCCTTGCACCCGACCGCGAACCGGATATATCGATGGTCACTTCCGGTTTCCTCGTCTGTCACCCGCCATCTGTCGATTCTTGTCGCCATAGTTTGGGTAGCAAAAGTGATGTCCAGAATGGACCTCGACATGCCTCTCTCGAATGTGGGCTCATCCCCTTCATTCGCGAAGACCATCTCTGTTTCTGCTACCAGTTCCGCAAGTAGCGTCCCCCTTTTATCTTCGTGTTGGCTACCCCATTCGGGAGACTTTGCATTAAAGTCGCCTCCCACTACTGCAGGTCTTCTTCCCTCCCACTACTGCAGGTCTTCTTCTTGCTTTTATTTGGTCAAAGAGCATCCTCAGATTTACATCGACGATGGCCTCGTCTTCGTTCGGCGAGTAGTAGCACGAGTAAATGTCGAGCTCTCCCAAGTCTACCCAGGCAAAGGAGTCTTCCGCTCCGCTATCCTTTACTTTGACGTCCTCAGCCACAGCGATAGCCGCTTTTCCGTTCTTACTTCCTGTCCAATTTGCCGCCCACTGCTTGTTCGGTTCACTTATTAATGCAACGCTGATGTTCTGGCTGTTGAAAGTTCTGTACAGCAGTTCTTGGGCGGCCCTTGCACAGTTCAGATTAATTTGTATAACTTCCACCTGTGCCATCTGGGATGGCGCAGTCTCGGCTTGCCAGCTGGGCGTTTTCACGTCCTCCGTAATTGCTTCCGCATTCTCTGCGGAGGTGGCCGGTCTCTCCGCATTCGTAGCATCTTTTAGGCCGGGCTCCTCTTGTGGACGGACCGTATGGACAGCTGTTGCTGGTGGTCCTGTGTCCTTCCAGTTTGCAGGACACACAAAAGGGCCGCTCTTTCTTACAGTCGGCGGCGTAGTGTCCTTCTTCTCCACATTTGAGGCACTTTCTAGTCCTGTCCTCGTTCGGGCACTTATTTGATGCGTGGCCCAGCAGCCAACATCTTCGGCACCTATCTTTGTGTAGGTCTTCTGCCAGGCGGCATGAGTTGATGACTCCAACTCTTAGTTTATTTACCTTCTCCAGCTTGCTGATCGTCTCTCCTCTTACTTCGATTCTAGCTATCTGCGTGCCCTGGTAATAGGGTCGCAGTTCCAGTATTTTGTAGCCACTCTGTATTTGTTCGTCCAGATCCTTCTTAATTTCTGCCATCGTTATGTCTTCCTCGATGTCTTTAATAGTGTAGATCCTCTTGTTCCCTGCGAGCTCTTTTACGTTGTTCTTCATGTTCGCTGCTAATTGTGACTGGAGGTCGGTCGTCTCTTGCCCCTCCTCAAGCTCGATGAGAATATGGCCCGCTTGGGTTCTTCTCAAACCCTTCAGGAGGGGTTTATTCGCACATTGTTTTATAGCTGTTTTGATGGAGGCCACCGTTGCTTTGGCCTCTTCTTTTGTCGTTTCCACAAGGATTGCGTCGCTCTTTGTTTTCTTGGGAAGCATCTTTTTTGTCTGTGCCTCCCTTACTTTCCCTTTGGGTGAACCTCTGAGCTGTTCTGCACGTGGTAGGTCGATGTTCAGGTTAGCGACCCTTAGCATGGCCCTCTTCGCCGAGCGTCCAACTACAAGATTCCAAGGGGAACTTGTTGCGATTGGCCCCTCTTTCCTCGCCTCTACAGGGGTGGGTTTGGGTATGCCTGTTCCTTTCGTCAGTAGGGAACCGGAGGTATTAGTTGCCTCCTCCCTATAGATTTTCTTGTCAACCGTTTGATTGACCCCTTCTAGCGCTATCGCCAACTGTTTTGCCCCCGTTATGGCGCGTTCAAAGACCTCCACTTGCGCGTTCGGCAACGAGGTTTCGAACTGGGACTCTTTGAATTCTAGCAGCTTCTGTTCCAGGTTGGATACCATCATCTTTGTGTCATTGACCGTAGTTCTAATTAGCATAATATCCTGCGTGGCCTTTTCTGTTTGTCCTTCCTTGTCCGCTATAGCTTGCCTGGCTTCGGTTTTCACTTTGTGCAAGTCTACTTGTATGCTTTTAAGTATCTTGTCTATCGTTGCTTGCTGTCTGTTGACCGTTTCCTGAATGGTTTGCAACTGGGATTTAACCATAAGTAGTGGATCGTTCGAAGGTTGCCCTTGGGGCTGTTTCTTTTCACGTTCCCTTATGTCCCGTATCCTTTTAACTTTACGGATGATGCTCTCTCGAATTACTTTACAGTCTGCAGTTGTAAAGCCTCCTCTTTTCGTATTGATTTTCTCGTTGCATTCCGTAACTACTGATGCAACGATAGTTATCACTTCGTCATCTTCCGTCGTGACACCCTTCTCCGTTTTGTCGGTCACGGAGTTTCTTCTGGCCCCGCTTTTCGAGGGTTCGGGGATTTTCTCTCCTCCTATGCCAGTAGCTGTTTGTTGCGACCCGGCCTGGTTAGCCACCGGAGTCGCAGAGCGGTCGTCGGATGACGGTCGGCGGGGACCCGTTCCAACATCCCCATCTCCGACCGGTACTGGGGTATCCCTCCCCTGCACCGTAAACTTCGTCTCTTTCTCGTTGTCCATATCATGTCCTTTTCGTTTGGAGATTTCTGTCGGGGCCTCCTACCCTTAGCCAGGTTGTTCCAGTTTTAGCGCCGGAAACTCGCTGTTCGCACTCTTCCGTTGGCATTACCCAGGGTCCACCACGAGGAGGTGGAAGAGTACTTGCTAGCAGAGCTCTTGGTGAGACAGGCCTTACTCGGAGTTTTGTTGTTGCACACCTTCTGGCAAAGTATGCAACCCCCGAGACCCGTACTAGCCGTCGGACCCCAACCTAACCTAACCTAACCTAACCTAACCTAACCTAACCTAACCTAACCTAACCTAACCTAACCTAACCTAACCTAACCTAACCTAACCTAACCTAACCTAACCTAACCTAACCTAACCTAACCTAACCTAACCTAACCTAACCTAACCTAACCTAACCTAACCTAACCTAACCTAACCTAACCTAACCTAACCTAACCTAACCTAACCTAACCTAACCTAACCTAACCTAACCTAACCTAACCTAACCTAACCTAACCTAACCTAACCTAACCTAACCTAACCTAACCTAACCTAACCTAACCTAACCTAACCTAACCTAACCTAACCTAACCTAACCTAACCTAACCTAACCTAACCTAACCTAACCTAACCTAACCTAACCTAACCTAACCTAACCTAACCTAACCTAACCTAACCTAACCTAACCTAACCTAACCTAACCTAACCTAACCTAACCTAACCTAACCTAACCTAACCTAACCTAACCTAACCTAACCTAACCTAACCTAACCTAACCTTTTTTTTTTTTTTTTTTTTTTTTTTTTTGTTTATGCGTTCGGAAGGGGGAAAATCTTCAGAAAGACACCTAACAGCCCGTGCCGCTGGTAGTGTGGGGTTTGACCCACTAAAAACCCCCTCCCGTTAGTGCACTCCGGTATCGCCTTCCGGCATTTCTTCAGAGCGCACTTGCCGATCTTCTAGCCTTTTGGGACTCTTGTCTTCTCTTTTTTGGCTGCCGTTTCACGGTTGACGGCGAGCCTCTTCCTCTTCTGTTCTTTCGTCAGCTTCCTTGATTACCATTATTTCGTTGAAAGCGTTTGAAATTGCAGTCCATCTTTCTTCTGATGTCATCATTTCTGGCACCAAGGAGCTGGGCGTCAGCTGTTGAATGTTTGCACCCATTCTGATGTCCTTCCACCGTGTGCAGTGGAAGAGAGTGTGTTCGGCTGTGTCCTCTTCAGGGCAGTACCGACACACTGCGCTGCCTCTCTTGCCGATCCTCTTCAGATATTGATTAAAACATCCGTGTCCCGTTAGGCATTGGGTGAGCCTGTAGTTTAGCTCACCCGTGTCTCGTTCGACCCAAGGTTTGATGGCCGGTATTAGTCTTCTCGTCCATGCTCCGTTTTTACTGGATGTCCATAGTTCTTGCCATTTCTCTAGCAGGACTGCTCTGTTGAGCCTCCTTTCTTCTGCCGTTTTTTCGGAGAGGTGGTTTACATTTCGCTCCTCTGCCAACAACTTTATGGGAGAAAGCCCCGCGAGCACTTGCAGAGCCTCTTTGGACACCGTTCTGTAGGCCGAGCACACTCTTAGTGCAACCGTTCTCTGCACTCGTTCGAACTTGCTTCTATAGCTGTCCACTTTCATCGCCTCGTGCCAGACCGGTGCCGCATAGAGAATAACGGAGTGGATCACCGATGCCAGCACTTTTCTCTTTGTATATTTTGGTCCCCCCAAGTTCGGCATCAGTTTCGTTAGAGCAGTGGCTAGTTGTTGCGCCTTCGCAGCCGTAGTTTTAACATGGGGGCCAAAGCACATCCTTTTGTCTAGGTGTACCCCCAGGACCTTCATGGTATCCTGCAACTCTACCTCATGGCCCATCACGTTGAGGTCGAAGCTGCATTTTCTCTTACCGCTGGCCAGCATGGCCGCCGTTTTTTCTGGGACCACCTGTAATCCTCTGCTCTCAATCCATGTGGTGATGATTTGGATTGCTTCATCCGTGAGACGTTTTAGTTCTTGTGTTGTTCTAGCTGTAACCACTAGCGTTAGGTCATCTGCAAAGCCAACTAGTGTCACTCCCTCGGGCAGGCGCAGGCGAAGAACCCCATCATACATAAGGTTCCACAAGGTTGGCCCCAATACTGATCCCTGTGGAACACCGCTTGTAACTTCGTACTCCTCGTTGACTAGGTCCTCTTCTATTAGTATAGACCTATCGTTGAGGTAGCTCTTTAACAGGTCCACCATGTATTGGGAGACATCTCTTCTCAGCAGTTCCCCTATGATCTCTGACCATCTAGCGGAGTTGAACGCATTCCTTATATCCAGAGCAACAATGAGGCAATACCTGCGCGTTCTCCTGGTGCCTGCGTTTGCTTCCGCTACTAGCTTCTTTATTCTCAGTAGTGCGTCTACAGTTGATCGTCCCTTAATGAACCCGTATTGATCCTCCGAAAGACCCCCAGCAGCCACGATTTCATTTTGGAGCCTCCCGAGAAGAAGGCGCTCAAACAACTTGCCCAGGTTATCGATTAGGCAGATTGGACGGTATGAGGCAGGATCTTCTAGCGGCTTCTCTCCCTTTCGCAACAGGACTAGTCTTGCTTTTTTCCAATTCTTTGGATAGGTCCTGGTCTGGAGGCAGTTGTTCAGCACCCCTAAGATAGTATTGGGGTGTTCCTTGCATATGTATCGAATAACTTCGGTGGGAATGCCATCCGGGCCGGGCGCTTTACCAATCGACATGCTTCTAGCCGCGTCTTGCAGCTCGTTGTAAGTAAACTTCTTTGGGTTGTCGCGTTCTTCTTCTGCCCTTTCGGGACTTTTTTCTTCTTTAGGATGGGCCGGGAATAGTTGTTTGACTATCTCTCGCATCCTGTCTGGCGTTAGGCCCGGAATGCTCTTCCTTGCCAGCTTCTTAGTTACCAGTTTGTATCCTTTGCCCCAAACGTCTGTGTCCACTTCGCGTAGTAGGTCTTCCCAACATTTCTTTTGACTGGCTCTTATAGCATTTCGTAATTCCTTCTTTGCTATCCTATAAGCGTCACCTGCTTCTGTAGTCTGATGTCGAATTATCTGCCTTTTTGCTGCAATGCAGCTTCTTCTGAGCCTGGCTATGTCGCCGTTCCACCAATATACACTTTTTCGCTTTACAGCGGTTTTTCGTGGCATACACGCATCACACAAAGTTGCCATTAGTTGCACTAGTGCTTCTGGTGAGTCGGGGCGCATGAGATCTTCGTTTGCAGACACAGCCGCTTCCAGTTTTTCCAAATTTAGGCACTTCGTTGTCCAGCCTCTTTGCTTGTCGAGTTTTTTTCGTCCATTTGTGTCTTTAGTTTCCGTTAGGTGGAATTCGATGTACTTATGGTCACTGAGGCTCTCTTCTTCTAGAACTCTCCAGCTCACCAGTCTTCTATGAACTTCCGGAGTGGCGACAGTGATGTCAATTACCGACTCCGAGGCTGCTCTGTGTTCCGTTGCCTCTCTGCGAAACGTGGGAGTGTTGCCCATGTTACAAACCTCCAACTGGGCTGACGCCAAGGCCTCCGCCAGCAGTTCTCCCCTGTCGTCCGTTGTGCTAGAGCCCCACTCGCCGTTTTTGGCGTTAAAGTCTCCCCCAACAACCACTCCGCAGCCCCTCCCTCTCACACTTTTTAATAGTTCATCGATGTACACCTCACACTGCTGCTTTGTTATATTGGGCGAGAAGTAGACGCTGTAGTAGGCCACGTCCGCTATCCTCACCCACGCAAATCCGTGTCCACTGCCACTGTCGGTCACCGCCGCACATCTTGTGACAATGACAGCTGCTTTGCCGTCTTCACTCTCAAACCAGCCCGAGGATTCTGGTCTGTTGTATTCTGACACGAGTGCGATATCAGTTTTCCTGTGCAGGAGTGTCTGTCGCATCACTCTCTGTGCATCCGAACTGGTGTGCAGATTGATTTGTAGCACCCTGGTTATTCGTGTTGTCTCTTCCATCAGTGTCTGTGTTCTTTGGGCGGGTGCACTCCCGGCTGCCTGTTCGGTGAGCCCCTGCGCAGTCGAAACATTTAGTTTTTTCTTTGCAATTCGCGATCTTGTGCCCTGTGGTTCCGCAGTTGAGACAGTGGTCACCCCTTCTTCCTCTGCATGTCTGTGCTGGGTGTCCGCTTCCCCAGCATCTTGGGCAGAATCCAAGAAAAAACTGCCGGACTCTACAACCCGAGACCATGCCCACTGCGACCCTGCCCATGCCGATTAGCTTGTTCGCGCTATCTTCGTCGCAGCTGAGCACAGCCGTCTGCGTTCCCCCGAAAGCCGGACGCATGAATCGTACACTCAGGTGTCCCTCCTCGCCCACATATCTCTGAAGACACTCCACCAGTTCGCCTTCCTCTACTAATTCGTCCAAATCACTTATTTTTATTTGTGTCTTTTGGAACAGGATTTGTACCTGCTCCTCGCTCAACCTCTCAACTAGTTTTGCGTGTAGTTGAGTGTTTTCTTTCTCTGCTCCGGGTTCGATGAGGACATCCCCTCTCCTGGTTTTCACCACCCTGTCCACTTTGTCGCCGCTCTCTTTCAGGCAGTCTTTGAGTGTTGACAAGACCGTTTTATAAGAGAGAGTCTCCGTTGTTTTAATTAGCACTGCCGGCGGTTTTTTCCTTACTTGTTTAGGAATCTTTGCCACTTTTGCCTTTCTTTGGGCTTCTTGCTCATCTACCCTCAGTTTCTTGGCTTCTCTTTGCCTTTCCTTCTTTTCCTTTCTTTTATCTACTTTTATGCTCCATTGGTCTTCCTCTGGTATTGTAGCGTGGCTCGTTGCTATATCGTGTTCCAGATTTATTATTTTGTTGAGTGTCAACGGGGAGTTTTCTCTCTGAGCCATTTCTTCCCTTTGCAGGTTTATATGTTCGCTCCGATTTGTTGCTCCGTTCACCTGGTTTGTCTGTCGTCCCCTTGATTTAATGGCTTTTTGGTCTGCCTTCACAACATCTGTCCACCTTTTAGCATCGTGCTGCTCCGGGATCTTTCCGCTTTTTATTTTCTCTTCGTTTCCTTCTTCCATTTCTACCGTATGGTCTTTAATAATATCGGTAAGTTCCTCGATACCGTTCATTAATTTCTGCAGTTTGCACTCCTGCAGAGGATGGAAAGAAGTTTCGAACTCCCTCTCGTGGATGCTCTCCATCTCCTTCTCCATCCGCTTCACTGTATCGACTAGTTCTACCACCCTATTGTTGGTCTCGATCACTTTTTTCATTATTTCTCTCAGTTTATCCTCCTTTTTTGAGTCTGTATCTTCCTTGGTCACTATTTCTTGTTTTTTGCCCTTCTCTATTTCTTCCACTTTTCTTTTCAGAAGATTCGTCTCCTGTCGATCTTTTTCCATTTGAAGCCTCATCTCGGCTAAAGAATCGCGCAGACTTCTATTTTCCTCTGTCAGTCGTTTGACGTCCTCTTCATTCTTAGCGCCATAAATCTTTATCTGCTTGGCCGCTGCCTGCATCTCTTTCAGTACGCCTTTTAGTTCTTTTCCGGTGTTCTTATAGCTCGGTTCTTTAAGCAATTCATTTGCTCTCCCAACAACCGAGACCATTTGGCTGATTGGGTCAAACTGGAATACGTCTGTCCCACCCTTCGCCCTGGTTTGCATCGTAGTGCTACCTGCCGGCGAACTTCCCGCCGAACGCGACGTCTTTGGTATGGCGATTTTAAATGCCAACTTTTCTCTTTTTGGAGCTGTCTCTCCCACTATTTCGCCAGTAGCCTTTGTTGACGTTCCAGCCTGGTCATCCACTGGATCCGCCGAGTAGTCGCTGGTTGACGATCGGGTGGAGCCTACTCTCGAACTCGCAACGCCGACCGGTACTGGGGATCCGAGCCCCTGCACCGTAATCGTTTTATCAGTTTCGTTGTCCATTTCATAGCGTTCTTTTTGTTGCCGCTAGGGACATCCGTCTTATACTCCCGGATGCCACTCAGCCTTCGGCGCGACTTCCGTCACCTTGGCTTAGGAGTTTTCGGCCCTTCTTCGCCCGGCCGGGCGTCTTCTCATCTCTTCGTCCCGGACCCGCGTCCCTTCGTCGGCCCCACGGTCGTGCCACCTCCACCGGGGTTGGTTACCCGATCTCGACGGCACTCCCGCAGGTTTCGATACCGACTCCGGAGACGGGGGGGGACCGCGCGTAACACTTTCCCTCGCTTGCACTCTCACTCGCGGGAGAACCACAAATTTGGGCTTTACGCGCCCCACTAAACGTTTTTTGTTTGCGCATGCGCACTCGAAAAAAATTTTTTTCACTGTTTTTCGCTCCCACACGAAACTTGGTCGAGGGGGGGGGGGAGGGGGGGGGGGGCAAAAATTCTCCCCGTGAAACTTGGTGGGGGGGGGGGTCGAAAAAATTTGGGGGGGGGGTGACCCCGACCGGCCCGCGTCACATGGCACCACTCCGGGGGCGATCCGCCCACCGGTTCGCTCAGTATGTCGAAAGACGGAATTGGCGTGTCATCGCCGTATAATAAATCTTCGCGAACCGCCCCGTATATGTTCCAATTACATTATCGCTATCTGTAGTTGATAAAGATAGCGGTGGTTTTTGGCCATTTACGCCACAACGCGCGGACCGATAAGGGTGGGACGCGTCTAGATCGACGGCAAATCGCGTCCCACATCCCCTCGTGTTCGATTCGCCCCTATCGGACGACCCCTTGTCGTCGAAAAAATAACAAAACACTTTCCAATGTAAATGAATTTGAATTGATCGTAAATGTGTTTTTCGATTTGCTACCTTATTAGCGGCCCGATAAGGTCGTGGCGGGCGTCGTTCTTCTTAACTTTTTGTGTTTAACACAACGTAGCAAAAATCGCCCCTATCGCACAATCACCAAAGAATTTTCAAATTCACTCACCCCTTTTAGCAGTGATAAATCGCTAAATCCATCTTCCACCCCCTCGAGTTGCACCTCGGCGGGTTCACGACAACTTTTCCTACATATTGCACCCACTTTGCACTAATTTTAATCAAGTTTAAGCGGCACAAAATCGCACAAGAAGTCCAAAAACACAAAAACTTCTCCACCTATCTTATCCGAAGTCCGATAAGGTCGACACCGGGTTTACCGGATGCCTCTCGCTAGAGCGCACCCGTCCCGCACTACGTCACATTTTTAAACTTCTCGTATCCCCCCAAGACGGGATTACGACACCGGAGCTCTTCGAAAACACGTCTTCTCGCCGGGCCGTACTTACGGGATATACAGACTCAACCAAACCTAACCTAACCTAACCTAACCTTTTTTTTTTTTTTTTTTGTGTGCGTTGGGAGTGGGGAAACCTTGCATAGGCCCGCCCCCAGGATTGGGGGGGAGTGTCAGATTCCTACTGACTAAAACCCCACTCCATTGATGCGCCGGGATTCGCAATATGCATTCCTTCCGACGCATCATCTCTTCCTCTCACTCTGGCTTTGCGGGCTTTTACTGTGCTCCCTCCAGTTCTAGTGCTTGCCTTGCACGTTGATCCTTTTCTTTGGTTGATATAATATCCTTCGCCAAACCCTGGATTACCGCCCAGCCGTCCGTATCGGTTAACATTGTCTTTATTAGGGTCTCGGTTGACAATTTGGTTGCTAGTTGTTCTTCAGCCTGATCACGTTGGGCCTGCCACTGCCGACACATAAAGAAGGTATGGTGTGCCGTATCCCTCTCCCCGCAGTATGGACAGCTGTCTGTACTCGCTCTCTTGAAACGGTGAAGGTATTCCTCGAAACAACCGTGTCCCGTGAGCAGCTGTGTCAGCTCGTACGTGATCTCTCCATGGCTTCTATTATACCACTGCTCTATGCTGGGCAACAACTTATGGGTCCATCTGCCCTTCTCGCATATGTCCCATCGGGTCTGCCATTTACGCAATGACTCGCTGCGCCTCTCCTTGCGTGTAGGTGGGGATTTGCAGTAGGCGTGTCTTCTTTCTTCTGCCAACAGATCAATTGGCACCATAGAAGCAATAACAAGTAGTGCCTCCGTCGAGGTTGTCCTGTACGCTCTTGAGACTCTTAGTGCCAATCTTCTTTGCACGCTGCTATATTTGGCTGCGTATGTGGACCTTTTGCACAGTTCTTCTGCCCAGATAGGTGCACCATACAGCAGAACAGATTCTGCAACCGAAGCAAGGACCCGTCTTTTCAATTCGGCTGGTCCGCCAATGTTCGGGAGAAGCCTGGATATAGTGGCCGTAATCTTCAAGGCTTTATCTGCCGTCCTCCAAAGGTGTTCTCGAAAACTGAGGTTTTTATCCACATAAACTCCCAGCACCCGTACCCCTTCGCTGGGGTTGACGATGGTACCGTCCACTTCAATGTTTATCGGGGCGTGTTTTCTTCTTCGAGACACCAGCACCATTTCGGTCTTCTCCGGCACAATCTCTAGTCCCCTGCTTCTCATCCATGTGCAGATGTCGCGTATCGCTGTTTCTGCGTTGGTCATGAGATCTGTCTCTGTCTTCGCAACCACTTCTACAGTTAAGTCGTCTGCAAATCCGGTTAATTCCACACCGGGTGGGGTTGGCAGTCGCAGTACCCCATCGTAACTAATGTTCCACAATTCCGGCGCCACTACCGAGCCCTGTGGTACCCCGGCAGTCATCTTGAATCTGATTTTGTCGTCCTCCTCTCCTGCGTTCACCCAGCGGTTGGCAAAGTAGGACACCACCAGTCTTCGGATGTAGGGGCTCACTTTCCGACGTTTTAATTCGTTTGTCACGTTCTCCCAGCGCACTGTGTTAAAAGCGTTTTTTACATCTAGCGCTATAATTAGTGTATACTTCCTGGTGTGTCTGGTTCCACTCTTCGCCTTCTTTGCGATGTCCACTATTTTTTCGATCGCATTAATAGTGGATCTGCCCTTTCTGAATCCAAACTGGGAGTCCGAGAGGCCTTCTCCCTCTTCCACCTCCGCCTGTAGTCTTCCTAGGAGGACACGTTCAAACAGCTTGCCTAGATGGTTTAAAAGGCACAATGGTCTGTAGGACGGTTCCCTTTTCTGGCTGCTACCCTTTGGTATCAGCACCACGTTGGCCTCTTTCCATCCATCGGGGTACTTTCCATTCTCCAGGATAGAATTAAATGTCTGTAGGTAAATCTCTGGTCTTAATTCGCCCACTTTCTTTACTAGCACGGCCGGTAGTCCGTCCGGGCCCGGCGCTTTGCCTACTTTTATCATTTTCAAGGCCGCTATGAGTTCTGCTTTGCTGATTGGTGGAATGGTGTTAGCTTCTCCCTCTTCATCGACTTTGCTTCCCGTACACCTTGGGAACAGCTTGTGTAATATTGCCTCTAATTTCTCCCCGGCGATGTTCGTTGGGGTCCTGAGCCCCAGCCTCTTGTTAACCAGTTTGTAGGCCTTTCCCCAAATGTCATTGTTTAGTTCTAGTAGTAGGCTTTCCCACTCGCGGCGTTTGCTCCTTTCGATTTCCAGGGCAAGGGCTTTCCTGGACTCGTCGCGTCTAATCCGCAAGTCGAGGGCCTCCTGTTCTTGGTGCCTTGCTTTCGCCCTATAGTATAGCCTTCTTGCTGATGTGCACTCGCGTCGGAGAGTCGCGATCTCTTTTGTCCACCAATAAACGGGAGGTCGCTTTCCGGTGCTCTTGGGTATGCAGGCCCGGCAAGCTTCTTGTAGATAGTCATCCAGTGTCGCACTCGTGTGGTCGACAGGATTGTTATTGTTCAGGAACTCTGTTAGTTTTTCTTGGTTTAGTTTCTTCCATGCCCATCGTGTTCTTGGGGCCCTTAGGACCTCCTTGCACCCGACCGCGAACCGGATATATCGATGGTCACTTCCGGTTTCCTCGTCTGTCACCCGCCATCTGTCGATTCTTGTCGCCATAGTTTGGGTAGCGAAAGTGATGTCCAGAATGGACCTCGACAAGCCTCTCTCGAATGTGGGCTCGTCCCCTTCATTCGCGAAGACCATCTCTGATTCTGCTACCAGTTCCGCAAGTAGCGTCCCCCTTTTATCTTCGTGTTGGCTACCCCATTCGGGAGACTTCGCATTAAAGTCGCCTCCCACTACTGCAGGTCTTCTTCTTGCTTTTATTTGGTCAAAGAGCATCCTCAGATTTACATCGACGATGGCCTCGTCTTCGTTCGGCGAGTAGTAACACGAGTAAATGTCGAACTCTCCCAAGTCTACCCAGGCAAAGGAGTCTTCCGCTCCGCTATCCTTTACCTTGACGTCCTCAGCCACAGCGATAGCCGCTTTTCCGTTCTTACTTCCTGTCCAATTTGCCGCCCACTGCTTGTTCGGTTCACTTATTAATGCGACGCTGATGTTCTGGCTATTGAAAGTTCTGTACAGCAGTTCTTGGGCGGCCCTTGCACAGTTCAGATTAATTTGTATAACTTCCACCTGTGCCATCTGGGATGGCGCAGTCTCGGCTTGCCAGCTGGGCGTTTTCACGTCCTCCGTGGTTGCTTCCGCATTCTCTGCGGAGGTGGCCGAACTCTCCGCATTCGTAGCATCTTTTCGGCGGTCTAGGCCGGGCTCCTCTTGTGGACGGACCGTATGGGCAGCTGTTGCTGGTGGTCCTGTGTCCTTCCAGTTTGCAGGACAGACAAAAGGGCCGCTCTTTCTTACAGTCGGCGGCGTAGTGTCCTTCTTCCCCACATTTGAGGCACTTTCTAGTCCTGTCCTCGTTCGGGCACTTATTTGATGCGTGGCCCAGCAGCCAACATCTTCGGCACCTATCTTTATGTAGGTCTTCTGCCAGGCGGCATGAGTTGATGACTCCAACTCTTAGTTTATTTACCTTCTCCAGTTTGCTTATCGTCTCGCCTCTTGCTTCGATTCTAGCTATCTGTGTGCCCTGGTAATAGGGTCGCAGTTCCAGTATTTTATAATCACTCTGTATTTGTTCGTCCAGATCCTTCTTAATTTCTGCCATCGTGATGTCTTCCTCGATGTCTTTAATTGTGTATATCCTCTTGTTCCCTGCGAGCTCTTTTACGTTGTTCTTCAAGTTCACTGTTAATTGTGACTGGAGGTCGGTCGTCTCTTGCCCCTCCTCAAGCTCGATAAGAATATGGCCCGCTTGGGTTCTTCTCAAACCCTTCAGGAGGGGTTTATTCGCACATTGTTTTATAGCTGTTTTGATGGAGGCCACCGTTGCTTTGGCCTCTTCTTTTGTCGTTTCTACAAGGATTGCGTCGCTCTTTGTTTTCTTGGGAAGCATCTTTTTTGTCTGTGCCTCCCTTACTTTCCCTTTGGGTGAACTTCTGAGCTGTTCTGCACGTGGTAAGTCGATGTTCAGGTTAGCGACCCTTAGCATGGCCCTCTTCGCCGAGCGTCCAACTACAAGATTCCAAGGGGAACTTGTTGCGATTGGCCCCTCTTTCCTCGCCTCTACAGGGGTGGGTTTGGGTATGCCTGTTCCTTTCGTCAGTAGGGAACCGGAGGTATTAGTTGCCTCCTCCCTATAGATTTTCTTGTCAACCGTTTGGTTGACCCCTTCTAGCGCTATCGCCAACTGTTTTGCCCCCGTTATGGCGCGTTCAAAGACCTCCACTTGCGCGTTCGGCAACGAGGTTTCGAACTGGGACTCTTTGAATTCTAGCAGCTTCTGTTCCAGGTTGGATACCATCATCTTTGTATCATTGACCGTAGTTCTAATTAGCATAATATCCTGCGTGGCCTTTTCTGTTTGTCCTTCCTTGTCCGCTATAGCTTGCCTGGCTTCGGTTTTCACTTTGTGCAAGTCTACTTGTATGCTTTTAAGTATCTTGTCTATCGTTGCTTGCTGTCTGTTGACCGTTTCCTGAATGGTTTGCAACTGGGATTTAACCATAAGTAGTGGATCGTTCGAAGGTTGCCCTTGGGGCTGTTTCTTTTCACGTTCCCTTATGTCCCGTATCCTTTTAACTTTACGGATGATGCTCTCTCGAATTACTTTACAATCTGCAGTTGTAAAGCCTCCTCTTTTCGTATTGATTTTCTCGTTGCATTCCGTAACTGCTGATGCAACGATAGTTATCACTTCGTCATCTTCCGTCGTGACACCCTTCTCCGTTTTGTCGGTCACGGAGTTTCTTCTGGCCCCGCTTTTCGGGGGTTCGGGGATTTTCTCTCCTCCTATGCCAGTAGCCGTTTGTTGCGACCCGGCCTGGTTAGCCACCGGAGTCGCAGAGCGGTCGTCGGATGACGGTCGGCGGGGACCCGTTCCAACATCCCCATCTCCGACCGGTACTGGGGTATCCCTCCCCTGCACCGTAAACTTCGTCTCTTTCTCGTTGTCCATATCATGTCCTTTTCGCTTGGAGATTTCTGTCGGGGCCTCCTACCCTTAGCCAGGTTGTTCCAGTTTTAGCGCCGGAAACTCGCTGTTCGCACTCTTCCGTTGGCATTACCCAGGGTCCACCACGAGGAGGTGGAAGAGTACTTGCTAGCAGAGCTCTTGGTGAGACAGGCCTTACTCGGAGTTTTGTTGTTGCACACCTTCTGGCAAAGTATGCAACCCCCGAGACCCGTACTAGCCGTCGGACCCCAACCTAACCTAACCTAACCTAACCTAACCTAACCTTTTTTTTAGCTTAAGCAGGGAGGAGGAAATCTCGTACGAGACACCATCGCCATCTACGATGGTAGTGTCAGACTTTCACTGACTAAAACCTCCCCCCTACCCCCGACTTACCCATCACGAGTATCCGCCGTGAGGCATTGCTTTCGTGTCGTGCGGGTGGTACCTTCCGTGAGCTGTTACATCTGTCGCCGTTCGTGTGATGTTTTTATCTTCTTATTGTTGTTCCTTCTGGCTGTCATGGAGTGGCAGATTGCGCTTCGCGTTCCGCCGCCTCTTTCTCTTGGAGGACAGTATGTATCCATGTTTCCAGTATACTCCAGTCCTCGACGCTTCTCAGGATTGTGACCACCATGTTGTCGGGTGTCAGTTGCGTGCTTGTACCCAACTGCGCGGCGGTCCTGGCCGATTCCCACTTCTTGCATTCAAAGAAAGTGTGCTCGGCAGTGTCCTGGTCCGCGTCACAGTGGTCACACCGGGGGGCCGGTCTTCTGTTGAAACGGTGGAGGTATGCATTAAAGCAACCGTGGCCGGTGAGGACTTGGGTGATGTGATAGTTTGCCTCGCCGTGTCTTCTGGCGACCCATTTACGGATGTCGGGTATGAGCCGCCTTGTCCACCGTCCAACTTCGGCCTCGTCCCATCTCTCTTGCCAGCTGTCCATCGTAGCGTCGGAGGTGTTCACTTGTCCGGAGTGGGTTCTCGCCCTTTCTCCGGCCTGTAGATCGGCAGGTGGTATAGATGAAATTACCAGCGCTGCTTCCCCCGACACTGTTCTGTACGCGCTGACCACTCGAAGCGCTGCTCGTCTCTGTACCTTTAGGATACGCTCCCGATTGCGCTGTACTTGGAGAGCCTCGTGCCAAACTGGTGCCGCGTATAGCATGATGGAGTGTACTACTGTCGCTAGCACTCGGCGTTTAGCTGATTTGGGCCCTCCTACATTCGGCATCAAACGGGCTATCGTCGCCGCCGATTTCTCCGCCTTGGCCGCCGTTTCCTTGATGTGCTGGGCAAAGTTGAGATGTTTGTCCAACCTTACTCCCAGCACTACCACGGACTCCCTGAGTTGGATGGGGGAGCCGTCCATTTGGATGCTGATCGCCGGCACCCTTCTTCTTCCGGACACCAGCACCGCTTCTGACTTCTCGGGGACCAGTTGTAAGCCATGGGCTCTAATCCACTGCAGGATGATGTTAATGGCCTCGTTAACTTTGGCCTCAAGTGCCTTTGCATCGCGATCGCTGACTATTAGCGTCAAGTCGTCGGCAAATCCCACAATGGTGACGCCCTCCGGCAGGCGGAGCTTCAGTACCTCATCGTACATGATGTTCCACAGGGACGGACCAAGAACAGATCCCTGCGGCACGCCGCTGGTAGCGGTCATGTTGGGTGAGTTTTCTTCACGTCCTAGGATTATTTCGCGCTGGCTGAGGTAGCTGACCAGGATGTTGTAGATGTGCGGATCCAGTCTTCGGCTTCGGAGAGCTTTGAGGATGTGGCTCCATCCGGCGCTGTTGAAGGCGTTTCGCACATCTAAGGTCACTACCATGCAATACTTTCTCGTCCTATGAGTGCCCGCCTTGGCCTGCTGCACCGTTTCCACTATCCGCTTGAGTGCGTCGACCGTGGATCTGCCTTTTCTGAATCCGAATTGGTTTTCGGACAGGCCTTCCTTCTCCTCGATGTCCCGCGTCAGCCTTCGGAGGATCATCTTCTCGAAGAGCTTTCCGGCGTGGTCCAGCAGACAGATCGGTCGATACGACGACGGCTCGTCCAATGGTTTCTGGCCCTTCTTAATGAGCACCAGTTCCGCCTTCTTCCAGTCGATGGGGTAGGTGGCTTCACCGATGGCCTTGTTGAAGACGGCTAGGAATGCTTCCGGGTTTTCTGTGGCCAGGGTTTTTAGGGCCACAGCTGGTACTCCATCGGGGCCAGGCGCTTTTTCTGAAGGTAGACTTGCGACCGCTTCCTTCAGTTCTTCCTGCGTGAACGGGATCCATGGCGTCGGGGTAGGTAATTTTTCGTGCACTTCCAATGGATGGGCCGGAAAGAGCGCCTCGGCTACCATCCGGACTCTGGTTGGAGTGAGCCCTGGGATCTTGGTTTTCCCGGTAAGTTTGCCTTTTACGATTTTGTAGGCTTTTCCCCATGGATTCTCGTCCAGGAGGGTAAGCAGGTCTTCCCAACACTTTTTCTTGGCTCGTTTTATTTCGAGCGACAGCTTTTTCTTCGCTTGTTTGTACTTGTAAGAGTGATGCACCCTCTTACTGGTATTGTTGAGAAGCGGACTGTATAGTTGTGAATGAATTTGCACTTTTCATAAATATTGTTTTATTTAACTTAATACAAATTGTAGCTAACTGCATGGCAGTTGGCCAACGATCTTAAAACGAAGGCCGGTGAGTGTATACTAACTACTGCGATGGTCTCATGCGCATACTAAATTATTGTTCAAAATACGAGGCCGAGCCACAACTAAAAAATACAAACACATACAGAGCGCTGCCTAATTTACTGAATCTGAACATACCCCCGGCCTTGAAAAGGGAAACATTTTCAAAAGATAAAATAGATCAATTCAAAAAGTAAAAATTGCATAAATAGAATAAATATGATTGCACATGAAAGAATTGAAAACACTTAAATCTAAAGATAAATTCAATACATAAGAACATAAGTAGTTATAACAATTTACTTAAAACTAGAAAATGAACAAATATATATTTCTGGAAAAGAAAATGTGCACAAAAATAAAGATTGTTCACACATAAAGAAAAGATCGAAAAAACACTAATTTCCCGCACTTGGTAACGGGCAGATTTTTGAGAATGCTCGTTTGATGATTCCATTTGCTGTTTGTAGCGTTGCCACACGATTGACACCATCGGAGCCAGGATGTAGTGAGATTACTCTTCCCATGAGCCATTTCAAGGGAGGTGAATTGTCCTTGATTAGGACTAAAGTGCCAGCAGATAAATCGGAATGATGTAATTTCCATTTTACTCGTTGCTGCAGTTCTGAAACGTATTCCTTACTCCATCGTGTCCATAGATGTTGTTGGAATCCTTGAATTCTTTGGAAAGCGTCGAGACGATTTTCAGTGATAAGACTGACATCTGGATCAGGTAATGAGGTCATAGAACGTCCAATTAAAAAATGACCTGGTGTCAAAGCCTGTAAATCACTTGGATCGGAAGTTAAGGGAGCAAGGGGTCTGGAATTAAGGATAGACTCTACCTGATATAACAAAGTACATAGCTCTTCATAAAACAAGATTTGCTCGCCTATTACTCGTTTGAGATGAAACTTGCATGACTTAACGCCTGCTTCCCATAGACCGCCAAAGTGAGGACTATGAGCTGGTATAAAATGCCAGTGTACTCTTTCGCAAGCAACGATTTCGGGAATTGATGACTCCTGACCTTTAAGAAATTTGCTCAGTTGAAGCAATTCATTGTTCGCGCCTATAAAATTAGTTCCGTTGTCAGAATAAACATGTATCGGTTTGCCGCGTCGGGCGACAAATCGTCGAAATGACATTATGAAATGTTCCGTAGATAGACTTGTTACAAGTTCAAGATGAACTGCCTTAGTGGCGAAACAAACATAAATGCATAGATAAGCCTTTGTGGTTTTAGATCCACGACCTTTTCGATCCTTTATATTAATTGGACCGGCGTAATCGATACCAACATGCTGGAAAGGAAATGATTTTTCAGCACGAGCCGCAGGTAAATTTCCCATAATCGGCCTTGTAATAGAGGAAGAAAGCCTAAAACACTTAACACATTTGTGAACTACTGTTTTAATTAGATTCCTTCCAGAGGTAATCCATAATTTGTCACGTAATGTAGCTAAAAGAAGCTGAGGACCTGCGTGAAGCATCTTGAGATGTTCACGTGTAACGATAAGTTTAGATAAAAGATGTTTCCCATCAATTAAGAGAGGGTGCTTTTTATCGTAAGTATATTTGGTGTTGTGGAGTCTTCCACCTACACGAATTAAACCTTCGTCATCAATAAAGGGGTTTAACCCAATTAAAGATGATGATTTCTTTAAAGGCATTCCTGCCGAAAGTAATTTTAGTTCATCGTTGAAGCTATCCCATTGCGAAATTTTGATTAATGTATGCAATGAACTAGTGAGCTCCTTGGGCGTCAAAAACCCGTAAGTTCTATTGTTTTTAGATACTGAGCAGTTATTTTTAAATCGTAAACAAAAGGCGATTACTCTTTCTAGTCGATTTAAACTTGAATAATTGTTGAATTTAAATGATTCTTGATTTGTGACAACAAGAACGTTAATTTCTTTTTTAAGATCAGGAAGTTTTGGAAGACAAAAGCTAGGATTTGGCCAAAAAACTTCTTCCTTTTGCAGCCAACATGGGCCGTTCCACCATAATGTGGAGTTTTTTAATATTTGAGGAGTGGCTCCTCTCGATAACAAATCCGCTGGATTTGCCTTTGTTGGCACATGCCTCCAAATGGCATTATTAGTTAAGTTTTGTATATCCGCAACCCTATTGCAAACAAAAGTCTTTAACAGATTCGGACTGGTCCTCAACCATCCTAACACAATGGTTGAATCGGACCAAAGATAACAAGAAAAATGTTGAAAGTTTACCGCCCTTAAAACCGTTTTTAATAGTTTACTTAACAATAATGCTCCACAGAGCTCAAGTTTCGGAATAGTTATGGGTTTTAACGGAGCAACCCTTGATTTAGAGCATAACAAATTTGTATAAATTTGATTTTCCTTGTCTAATGAACGAAGGTAAATGCAAGCACCGTAACCTTCAGTGCTTGCGTCGCAAAACCCATGAATTTGAATAGATACTGGGTTTACACACGTAACGTGTCTCGGTATCTTTAAGTCCTTGAGACCTAAAAGTTCTGATTTGTATAATATCCATCGTTTTTCCATATCGATAGGAATAGGGTCGTCCCAACTTAGCTTCTCAAGCCAAAGTTTTTGCATAAAAACCTTAGCCACGAACGTACACGGCGTAAATAATCCCAGAGGATCGAAAATCTGAGCGATTTCAGAAAGCATTTGTCTTTTAGTTATTTTTTGAGACGACGTATTATCAGAAATAGAAACCATAAAGTGATCAGTTTGAAATAACCACGTGAGACCAAGAGTGCTTGATTGCTCACGCTCCCCAATGACTAATATACCGGGATGGACATCCGAGTCGGGTATGTCCTTTAGCACATCTGGACTGTTAGAAATCCACTTTCTAAGCTTAAAGCAACCTGAACTTAGAACCGTTGAAATTTGTGAACATATTTCACGCGCGGCTTCTTTGGTAGAAGCACCGGAAAGTAAATCGTCAACGTAAAAGTCGCGTTTGATTATTTCAGCTATTTTCGGCAATTTGTCCTCGCATTCTATACCTAATTGTTTGAGAGAGCGAATAGCAAGATACGAAGCGGAAGCTGTTCCGTAAGTTACCGTATTTAAATCGTAATGTTCTATGGGGCTTGTCGGCGTGAATCTCCATAAGATTCGTTGTAGAGGCCGTTGATTTGGCTCTACTTCTACCTGACGATACATTTTTTCTATATCAGCAGATATGGCAAACGTGTGCTGCCTGAAACGGAGTAAAATCGTAAAAAGATCTTCTTGTATTGTGGGGCCAATCATTTGAATGCTGTTCAAAGATTGCCCTGTAGTAGTTGGCGAAGAACCATTGAAGACAACACGAAGTTTAGTTGTTAAACTTGTTGACTTATGTACCCCATGGTGAGGTAAATAGTAGGCAGGTGCAGCCGTAGGATCAGATATGGACATGTGACCCAAATCTTTGTACTCGCGCATGAAAGCGCAATAACTTTCTTGCAGTTTCGGATTTGCTAAAAGCCTGCGTTCCAAAGAGAGAAATCTTCTTTGGGCTACGAGAAGCGAATTTCCCAAAGTTTGGGGTGATTCCTTTAGAGGAATTGAAACTATAAAACGACCATTTTCGTTTCGGCGTGTGGTTTCTTTGAAATGTAACTCGCATAGGTTTTCTTCGAGTGACAAAACCTTTTCGGAGGGATAACTGTCGATTTTCCAAAAACGAGTGATTTGATCTTGCAGATCAGTTGCAGTATTGAAGTGACATTGTACTTGCCTACCTTCGTTAGAACTAGTTGGGCCAGCGATGATCCAACCTAGTCGCGTTTCCTGTAATATAGGAAGATTGCGTCCTAACTTAACTCTCCTACTGCAGAGAATCTCGAAAAATGTGGGAGAACCTATCAGGAGATCAATTTTCCCCGGTTTATTGAATTGTGAGTCAGATAAACGTATGCTACAAGGTATTTCAAAACTGTCCTGCTTTAAATTGAAGCTTGGTACGCTTCCAGTTATTTCATTAATGATTAGGCAAGAAAGCTTGATTTTGTAATCATTGTTGTGAGCACTCAGCTCGAGTTCACACTTCGAATTGACATGTGTGTTTGAATTACTTAAACCCGTAATAGAAATATTTGCCCCTTGAGTGGGCAGCTGCAATCTTTGGCAAACGTCCGTGCGTATGAAGTTTGACTGACTTCCAGAATCGAGTAAGATTCTAACCGATTGATAGATTCCAGAAGCATCTAGAATCTTGGCAGAGGCAGTAGGTAGTAAAACCTGTGAGGCAGTAGCGCAAAAGGCAGATATTGTTTGAATAGGTTCAACCTCGGTAGTGACAGTTGCAACGTTTGCTACAGGCGTAGAAACCTTCACCCTATGACCAGGTGCATGAAGAAGCGTGTGATGCCTTGACCTACATGTTTTACATGTGTACTTTGATTTGCATTGGTACTTTGAGTGCCCTTTGGATAAACAGTTAAAGCATAATTTTAGTTCCTGTACCTTTTCTGATCTTTTTTCAACACTAAGCGCTAGGAATTTGTCACATTGATTGAGATAGTGATTTTCTTCACACATTGAGCATGACAAAAGTCCAGATATGAACGATTTTGTCCTAACTGCAATTTTATTGCTACTAGCCACCGTTGGCTGTATTTTCTCAATTGTCTCTACTAAGTTAGCGTGCGAAATTAGAAATTCCTTGAATTCATTTAGAGACGGTAAAATTGAGGGACTTTTATTAAACGTTTTTTGCCATTCTGTCAGACTATTGACATGTAATTTTGCCGAAATTAGGTATACTATTAACGACTCAAACAACTGCTTGCTTGTTGCCATTGATTCGGCTGCAGATACGTGTTTAGATAAAGAATCATTGATTTTTCTCAGTGTTTGAGACGATTCCTTCTTTTGAGTTTCCAACTCGATAATGTAATTTAAATGATTTTTTATTATTAGCTTAGGTTGATCAAATCGCGCCGATAAAGCATTCCAAGCTACCTCGTAATTGGCAGCTGTGAAATCTAACGATCCGATAACCGATGTAGCTTCTCCTGATATGCAGGACTTTAAATAATGCAGTTTTTGTACCTCATTTAATGTGTCATTTTCGTGAATGAGATTTTGAAAGAGAGATTTGAATTCTACCCAGGATTCAATATTTCCGTTAAACTTGATCAGATTAATTTTGGGCAGGTTGATATGATTTTTTGCATTATTATTGCGAGTATTATTAGAATTTGCGATGCTGGTTGTGCTATGATTGCTGTTAACAGATGAGCTTCTGCTTTGACCACCTGCTATAACCTTGGTCAGGTCATCGATTGACCCTTGCGTGAACCGTTTTATGATGTCCTTTGCTATGCTAGTTTGTTCAAAGTATAAATTTTCAAACTGCGCTGCGTTTTCATCCTCGACCTCGATATCAAGACAATCGAAAGAGATTTGACTTTGTAAACTTTCAAATTTAGATAAAGTACTTGAAATTATATCAAGTCTATCTTTAATCTCGTTGATTTGCACTGATGTAAGTATCAGATTATCATTACCAATTAATTCTCGCGTTTTTGTAAGAAACGTTTTGAATCGCGTCAACTGAGCTTTTAAAAGACCTCGTTCGTGTTTTAAGTTTTCCATGATGAATAAATTTAATTGCGAAGTAATTAAAAATTAATTCAAATAATGTAAATATGTAATTTATATTGAACAAGTAATAAGCGCTTTTCTCGGCTTGTATAATTTCACTAACGTAAATTGAGATAAACATGCAGATACAGAAAATGAAGGAATATTAGGAAAAAAGTTTGTTTACCAATTCCAATGTTACTTCTGACGCTTTCCACTGGTGGCTCTGTCGTCACCCGCTCCAAATGCAATTTGTGTACTACAAATGGCCGCCTGAATTTGGCGGGAAGTTGGCGTCCCTTTTCCTCCAATTTTCTTATTAAAGTTGTAGGTTGCAAAATTGTACATACCAATTAAGATAATCAGCTTGTAGAGAAATTCTTCTTGAAAAATATAACGGATTGCACCCCGAACGGTGATAGTAAACTTTTGGCGGCACGCCGAATGGATCAAACTGCGGTTTCTAATCCGTGTCGAATGACCAACATGTAAGAGTGATGCACCCTCTTACTGGTATTGTTGAGAAGCGGACTGTATAGTTGTGAATGAATTTGCACTTTTCATAAATATTGTTTTATTTAACTTAATACAAATTGTAGCTAACTGCATGGCAGTTGGCCAACGATCTTAAAACGAAGGCCGGTGAGTGTATACTAACTACTGCGATGGTCTCATGCGCATACTAAATTATTGTTCAAAATACGAGGCCGAGCCACAACTAAAAAATACAAACACATACAGAGCGCTGCCTAATTTACTGAATCTGAACAGTACTCTTCGAGGGCTTCTTCTGCTGCGGCCGCGTGCTTGACTCTCCTGTAGACTCGTCTCTTCTGGTTGGCGGTCTTCCTGAGAGCAGCTATCTCCGGGTTCCACCAGTGGACTGGTCGTCGTCCAATTGCTCCCCTCTTCGGCATGGCGGCGTTGCATGCTGTTGTAATTGCTTGCATAAGCTGGTCCGCGCCGCCCCCTTACTTCACGATGAAGGCCTCCACTAGTGCGGCTTTGTCTATTTTGTGCTGCTGCCAGCCCTTGGTAGTCGTGGGCCTGTCGGATGGGCCGTGGGTGTCCTCCATCGTGTACGAGACATATCGATGATCACTCAGTGTCTCCTCGTCAAGAACCCCCCATTGAGATATTTTCCGGAGAGTTCTGGACCTAACCTAACCTAACCTAACCTAACCTAACCTAACCTAACCTTTTTTTTTTTTTTTTTTTTAACCTAACCTAACCTAACGCTTATATCGTTTGTGTGGGTTAAAGCTCATTGCGGAATTGGTGGAAACGAAGTTGCTGACCTCTGCGCCAAAGATGCGGTAGCATCTCATTGTCGCAGCGCTTACAACGAATTTCCACTGAGCTATGCAAAACGGGAGATCCGTCTTGAAATGAAGAGTATATGGGAAACTGAATACAAAGACTCAATTCAAGCTCGACCACTCGTGAGCTCTTGCCTACACTGCGGGACGTCGATTTGTTTCGTGACGCCTTTGCAACTTCCTTTGAGCTGACGCAGATAATGACGGGACACTCGTATGCACGATCTTATCTCCACCAATTTAAGATCAGTCCTACTGACTTATGCCCATGTGATTCAAAAAGTAGGCAGACTATGCAACATTTAATGAAGAACTGCCCTAAGTTTTTGGTCGGTCGATTTGCTCATGTTACGCTATGCTCCTTCTATAATATCGATCCCTTTGACATTCTTTCTATTGCTAAAAAAAGTCAACCACGTTCTTCTTTTATAAAATTTATTAAACATATTATTAATTCTTTAAAAACATTCAACTCTTAAAATTTTTTCTGCTTCAATTATTGCTTCTCCTTTCCACTAACATGAGTGATATGGCCGGTCAAACGTATCTTCTTTCTTTTCATCCCGCCATTAATCAATTGATGTACCGCATCTAAAATTATAAATTCATTTGACCTTATCACAATTCAAAATTAACTGACATTGACACTTCTAAATTACAATTCAAAATTAACTGACATTGACACTTCTAAATTATTGACAGTGACAAATTTTAATATACATCGACGAAACTTATTCAATTACAACTCAAAATCAAATAATTCTGACAATCATTTGACGTTATCACAATTCAAAATTAACTGACATCGACACTTCTAAATTACAATTTAAAATAAACTGACATTGACACTTCTAAATTATTGACAGTGACAAATTTTAATATACATTGACGAAACTTATTCAAATACTATTCAAAATTAAATAATTCTAAACACTAACATTGACACTTTTAAATATACTGACAACGACAAATCTAATATTGCACATTGACGAAAATTAATTTTATTTTATTATTGGTGTACAACTTACACCAATACAATTTATTTTATCAAAAGTTTATGCTCTGCACTGATAAAGTTATGCAATTATACACCATTCCAATTGTTATTAATTTCATTATCTTATTGTCACGCGTCACGCTTATTGTTAATTATTTTTGCCATTGTTAAAATTTTATCAATTATTGTTACTATATTTTTTTTAATTGTTTATATTTAATCTCATTGTTATTATCTTATTATGTTTATTGTTCTTCTGATACAATTGTTATAATTTTACTTTTGTTACTTTATCGTCATTATTGTTATGTATTATTTTAATTGTTTAATATGTTGTATCCATTTGCAGCAATATACTCCCCGGCTGGGTGGTTTAACCTAGTCGGGAAACAGGAAAAAAAGACCTAACCTAACCTAACCCAACCTAACCTAACCTAACCTAACCTAACCTATTGAGTACTACATTACTCAATTGAGTACTACATTATTATTATATAATCAATAAAATATAAATGTAAAATTTTACTTACAATTTTCAAGTTTTAAATTCAAAAAATATTTATTTCTAAAAAAACTGAAATCACAATGAATTGGGTATTCAAACGTGCAATGCTGTGTCAAAACTCAAAAGAACTTCCGCCCATCTAGCATTTTTTGCATTTTCAAAATTCGAAGGTGGGGGGCTAGATGGACAGAGGTCTCAAAAGACACTTGGGTATTTCCACCTGTACTTTGCCATCCCTACCTAAGACCAAACAACCCGGTTACTGGCAACAAATGAAGAGTAAGCGGAAAGAAAGATCAATGTCCATTGTTTTACATCCTGAGATAATTAAAAATAAAGATCCCATTTTCCTATATAATGTTTATTAAATTGAAACTTAATACTAATATTACATACACATTTCGCTCGTTTTTAAATTTTTTCAAATATCTGGTAGGTAGGTTACATCAAAATCTATCAGATAGCACCATTAACTCATTTTTTGATTTTATGTGACTTTGATCTTTCTTTCCGCTTACCCGTCAAATACCTCATCTTTGCAAAAATTTTGCCGTCAGAAGGGGAGGCCGATTTTCACCTTCAGATATTAAATAAGTTTGTAACTTTTCCATGAGAGTTGGTTACAGGTTGAAAATAGTCTCAATCGATGGACATTATTTTGTTGTAGATATTAATATAATATGCACTCGTTTCTCGTTTGAAGAATTAACGGGTACTAATATTTATTTATTCTTTATTTAAACCAAATATACTCCATTTTGTTTGGAAACCTTTTGCCACTTTTCGGTTAAAATTATTATTCCATCACTGTAAAACTTCTGGGGTTTATCGGTTATCGGTAACAAACATAACAAAGTGGTTTTCACAGACTTCTTCGATTTAGTTTTTTAATTTTAGAAACATGTTGGAATTTACGAAATAAAACAAATAATTAAATTTTTGCATTATTTGCTTGGTCCGCTGTAAAAAAGTGAATCCGGAATATGAATATGATTACATCTTCGGGCGATTGTAAGTTCCACAGATCGGTCAAATCCTTTTTAATCCGACATGTAAGTTCCACTTCGGTCAATTAAGTCGAGGTTGTCAAAGTTATTAGTAATCTTTTAAGCCCTTTTAAGCTTTCATTGTGTTGTGAGAAATTAGTTTCATTCAAGTTGTTTAAAAAAATTGTGAGTTATGATGCAATTTCACTTACAATAAAATTAGTTCTAGGCAAGCTCCATAATATATCAAATTATATAGTATAGTCTATAATATCAAATATAGATTTCATGAGACGAAAATTATTCTGATGTTATAAAATAAAACGCCGTGTAAGCACAACTAGCAAATAAACCACATTTTATTTTGATTTTATAAATACAGGGTGTCTCAAAGGTAAGAGTCGGAATCTTGTTTTGACGCCATTCTATCAGTAGATACGTAATAATCGCAGAGAGAAATTAAATACAGCTCTAAATTTTAGGCTTCTATACAACGTATAGGAAGAAGCCTTATGATCTAGCTCCGTGTCCGTCTGTCCGTCTGTCCGTCTGTCCGTCTGTCCGCATAATTCAAAACCAATCAGAACGCACGTTCTTAAAACAATTTTACTTCATATAGAATATTTTTAGATTGGTATTAATTATTCAGATTATTTACATATATATTTTTTAATCCGATATTCTTATTTTGTATTTTTAGAGTAGGTATTTTACGTGTTTCTAATACGGTATTCGGTACGTGTTTCGGGTATTTTAATATTTCATTATGAATTGTGTTTTATTTGTGGTTTGTAAATTGCAAATATTTACCTATAAAGGTCGAAATAAAAAAAAAATATTAAAATGTTAGCGTTTTCCTTATATAGTAAAAAAATCTACCTAATTAAAAGATTAAGGCATTAAAAATTGGAATAAAATAAAGCCCAAATAATTTAACCTACCGAAAAAGTAGATGTATAGAAGCCTAAGAACTGTCGCAAAAGCGAGTTCCACCTTGTTCTTATTTATAATAAATAGAATTGATGGGGAGGGGTCTACTTTTAATTAGGTTGCCAACTTGTAATTGGTAATACAATTACAACATCTAATTATTATATAAGGAAAACATCAATGAATATTTATTATAGAAATACAAAAGAAGAACGAGAAATTAACCATCGCAAATAATACAAATTGCAAGAGATTACTTATTATTATCGAATACTATGGAAACACCAAAAAACATAGGCGTTTTTGAAAAAAAAATTTTATTAATACTTTCCAAAAAATTTCAATTTAGTCGGTTTCTTTCAAAAATTTTGGGATTTTCAAGTTCAAAAATATGAAGCTAATTGTTCTACGCAAGAGAAGAAAAATTCATCCCGAAAACTTCAAAATTACCCAAATGCAGCCATTTCCAAAAATCCATCAAGCAAATTTTTGGATTTTAATTATTTCCGTAACTAGTAAGATTTCGAAATTGAAAATTTGTGGGCAAATGGGGCAGGTGTGCCTTCAAATCGTGTAAAAATTTTGGATCGAAAAATATGAGCGTGTATGAAAAAAAATTTTTTTTAATATTTTCGAAAAAATTTCAATTTAGCCGGTTTGTTTCAAAAATTTTGGGATTTTAAAATTCCAAAATATGAAGCTAATTGTTCTACGCAAGAGAAAAAAAATTTATCCTGAAAACTTCAAAATTACCCAAATGGCAGCCTTTTCCAAAATCCATCAAGCAAATTTTTGGATTTTAATTATTTCCGAAACTAGTAAGATTTCGAAAGTGAAATTTTGTGGGCAGATGGGCCAGCAGTACCTTCAAATCGTGTAAAAATTTTGATTCAAAAAACATAGGCGTTTTTTAAAAAAAAATTTTTTAATATTTTCGCAAAAATGTTTATGTAGCCGGTTTGTTTTAAAAATTTTGGGATTTTAAAGTTCCAAAATATGAAGCTAATTGTTCTACGTTAAGTGAAAAAAATTACAACGCGAAAACTTCAAAATTACCCAAATGGCAGCCTTTTCCAAAATTCATCAAGCAAATTTTTGGATTTTAATTATTTCCGAAACTAGTAAGATTTCGAAATTGAAATTTTGTGAGCAAATGGGGCAGTGGTGCCTATAAATACATTTATAAATAACTACATTTTGCACAAATTTAATTGATTAGTGTTCGCTTTAGTAAACCGCCAAAATTTCGAAGGGTTTCTCGCCGGTGCGAATAATTTAAATGTGCGCTCCACAAGCAGATGGCGCCTCGTACCGAAACTGCGAATGCGTTTACAATCTAGTGTCTCTACCGCTAAATTTAATATTTAATTATTATTATTTTATAACAACCATTCATTTATTATAAATTACCAAAATACCGTATCCACAAGGTAGGAATGTTTATAAATTAACCACATTTTGATCTGACATTAATTTGAAACCGCGCAAATTAATTTCAAAATTTAAGTTTATAACTACTATAATTATCTTATGATAAATTAACTAATTACCCTATAAACAAGAAAGTAATGTTTATAAAAAATAACTACATATTCAGTGCTATTCACGACAGCCTTGACAATTATCAATTTTTTTGTCAATTTTGACAGTTATCAATATTTTCTTGTCAATATTTTTAAATTTCCTTATTTTACGTTTATTATCAATTTATTTAGATTTTCTTAAAAATTTTGTAGTTATCACCAAAATAAATAAGGTGGGTATTTAATTTTTCTAAACTTAAATGTGTAAGGAAGCAAAAACACACTCTTTTAATAATTTTGGGTAATTTTGAAGTTTTTCGGTTGTAATTTTATTCTCTTGCGTAGAACAATTAGTTTCATATTTTGGAACTTTAAAATCCCAAAATTTTTGAAACAAACCGGCTAAATTAAAATTTTTTCGAAAATATTAAAAAAAATTTTTTTTAACATAGAAATTTAAAATTCTGTTGAAATTTACCAACTCCATGGAAAGGGCTTTTTTTTCTTTTTAAAATAAATGGATAAATATTTTTTTTAATTCGTGGCCGTTTTGGGATTATATTCTATATTAATAATAAATGTTTTAATTTAATTTTGTAATTTATTTTCATTCACAAATAATAATCTGTCCCCATTCTGGAGAATTTAATGAACGAAAAATATAATTTCAAATATTAATATTATTTCAAATTATTTAAAAGCTTTTATTTCAAAATGAGTGAAGCAAATTTCGTGCAAGTCGGCTATTGGATTTATATAAACTACATTCGCAATATTTTCATCAAAATTAAATTGAGTTAATTTTAATCTTAATTTTATTTTTGAAGTGCTTCTGAAGTTAGAAAAACAATTATTTAAATTTAATAAATTAAATTAAAAATTTTAAATTAACTCAATTTAGAAGCTTTGAAAATGTATAATAATTTATACGAAACACTTCAGATAATAATAAATAACGAAGAAGTACGTTATTAGAAAAATAATATTTATAATAATAATAAGAGTATAATATAATATAATATTATATTCAAACTGTCAACATTATCTCTACCTGTTTGCAAGAAATGCGCATGCACCTAGCATTAACCGTGATTAAACTCAACTAATCGCCCAAAATCGGTCGATTAGTTTGAAGGCTGTTTAACCATGATTAAATAAATGGTGGATAAAATGGATAAAATGTGGCTGAAGACAGAATCAGAATCAGACTCAGAAATTCAAATAATACAGTGGACCAGACAAATAATTAAAAGTATTATTTAACTGTTTTTATATTGCTAATTCCGCATTAACTTAATAAACTAAAACGTCTACTACTCTTCAGAGCGTAATATAACAAATCTTTTAGACTCAAAAAAATTCGGAGGCTGAGGGGTACTAATGCCGCCTCCAAATTTTAAAAAATTTGTAACTTTTACCAAACATTTTGCTACACTTTGAAATTAGTGTCAAACTTTAGCTAAACCCATACCACTTAACATATATTTTAGAATCAAAAAAATTCGGAGGCTGAGGGGTACTAATGCCGCCTCCAAATTTTAAAAAATTTGTAACTCTTACCAAACATTTTGCTACACTTTGAAATTAGTGTCAAACTTTAGCTAAACCCATTCCACATAACATATATTTTCAAAAATTAAGAAACGGTATTTTGAAGTTAGAGATAGAATGAATAAAACATCCAAACTTAATGTTCGAAAATGGAATATCAGAAAAATTTTAAATTATCCGTATCAAAGCTCGGAAGATGTAGAAAATTGTGGCGTATATGTATTGTACTACATGTATATTTTATCAAATATTGAAGATATGTCAGAATTCATGCCGTTGTCTTTAAAAGAATATTTTCATCCAGAGGGTTTCAGATGTACTATACAGGAAATTCTGTTACTCTCATCAGGCAATATGTTTGATAAATGTTTGACCTGTGGAAAACATACAACTGAAAAATACGTTGAATGTTCTATATGCTACAGATGGGTCCATCTCAATAACGACTGTAGCTTTTCTGAAACTAAACACATGAATGTGACAAACCCAAATTTTATCTTCAAATGTCACACATGTAGTCAATACAATACCGATCCATACTATTCTACCAAACATAACAAATTCATTTGTCTCGACAACGTAACTTTGGAATTCTTTGTTTTACATTATTCCGAATTTCTAAAATCCATTTATGCAAACAAAGCTTTCAATATCGAATGTAGGCGCTACAGAGAAATACCGGATCGACATAAACATTTAAGGTGGGACTATTCTGTAGCATTTATAGAAAAAGAAAAATCTGTTACTATATGCCGCTATATAATAAAACATACAAATGTAACAGATTTGGAATTCGATTGTTCCGTGCTACTGAGCATTATGAACGAAAAAATTATATACAGATACTATGGTTTAGAAGAAGGCGGCACATTCGATATGGTTCAAAAATACTTCGAACTGCATGGTCCACAATCATTTGATTTCGAATATCCATCGCCGTACACTTTCGCGGAAGTGTTCGATTTGCTGACAATAAAAAATTAATTTTTCATAATTTCAACATGAACGGTTTAGTTTTTGAGTTTTTGTTTTACCAATATTTGTAATTGTAATATGTTACATGGCTTAGCTAACGTTTGACACTAATTTCAAAGTGTAACAAAATGTTTGGTAAGAGTTACAAATTTTTTAAAATTCGGTGGCAGCTTTGGTACCCTTCAGCCTCCGAATTTTTTTGATTCTAAAATATATGTTATGTGGAATGGTTTTAGCTAAAGTTTGACACTAATTTCAAAGTGTAGCAAAATGTTTGGTAAGAGTTACAAATTTTTAAAATTTTGAAGGCGGCTTTGTTACCTCTCAGCCTACGAATTTTTTTGATTCTAAAATATATGTTATGTGGAATGGGTTTAGCTAAAGTTTGACACTAATTTCAAAGTGTAGCAAAATGTTTGGTAAGAGTTACAAATTTTTTAAAATTTGGAGGCGGCTTTGTTACCTCTCAGCCTCCGAATTTTTTTGATTCTAAAATATATGTTATGTGGAATGGGTTTAGCTAAAGTTTGACACTAATTTCAAAGTGTAGCAAAATGTTTGGTAAGAGTTACAAATTTTTTAAAATTTGGAGGCGGCATTAGTACCCCTCAGCCTCCGAATTTTTTTGATTCTAAAATATATGTTAAGTGGTATGGGTTTAGCTAAAGTTTGACACTAATTTCAAAGTGTAGCAAAATGTTTGGTAAGAGTTACAAATGTTTAAAAATTTGGAGGCGGCTTTGTTACCTCTCAGCCTCCGAATTTTTTTGATTCTAAAATATATGTTATGTGGAATGGGTTTAGCTAAAGTTTGACACTAATTTCAAAGTGTAGCAAAATGTTTGGTAAGAGTTACAAATTTTTAAAAATTTGGAGGCGGCTTTGTTACCTCTCAGCCTCCGAATTTTTTTGATTCTAAAATATATGTTATGTGGAATGGGTTTAGCTAAAGTTTGACACTAATTTCAAAGTGTAGCAAAATGTTTGGTAAGAGTTACAAATTTTTTTAAATTTGGAGGCGGCATTAGTACCCCTCAGCCTCCGAATTTTTTTGATTCTAAAATATATGTTAAGTGGTATGGGTTTAGCTAAAGTTTGACACTAATTTCAAAGTGTAGCAAAATGTTTGGTAAAAGTTACAAATTTTTTAAAATTTGGAGGCGGCATTAGTACCCCTCAGCCTCCGAATTTTTTTGAGTCTAAAAGATTTGTTATATTACGCTCTGAAGAGTAGTAGACGTTTTAGTTTATTAAGTTAATGCGGAATTAGCAATATAAAAACAGTTAAATAATACTTTTAATTATTTGTCTGGTCCACTGTATTATTTGAATTTCTGAGTCTGATTCTGATTCTGTCTTCAGCCACATGTGGATTTTTTATTTAACCATGATTAACTCCAACTAACCGTGATTAAAGTATTTAACCAGAGTTGGTGGAACCGGCCCTAAGTCTTCCTGTAAACATAATTAATAAATATTTTTTTAAAACTTGTGAGGAAGGTTGCCAAACTATCGTTTATTTGGCATCATCTGCATGATCATCTGCATCTGTTGTTAATGAAACTGGCAAATACTTTGTTGATTGTAAAAAGTCGTATATGTCTAAAACAGCGCATAGTGCAAAAAATGCAGAAAAATTGTGGAATCGAACGCAAAATATATTAAATATCAGTGCCCAAGATATGAAAATGTAATAATAATTATCTTGCAAGTTCATAGCACATTGTCTGTTATGTGAGATAATGTACAGTGGCTCCAACAATTATTAATACACCCCTATGTTAACCATGTAAATTGCACATTTTGAAACCGATTTTTGACATATAAAACTCGTTTTTACAGCACAGCTTTTCAAATATTTTTTATTGAAAATTTTAATCTCTTCAGTTTTGTTTCTATACATTTTTTTATTTTCCTTCGCCGTTTACGAGTTACAGCGACTTGAAGAAAACTCTGTAAAAAACTCCCATAAGAGCAATGTTAATTTTATTAACTTTTTTACTTAGTTTTCTTTAAATCGCTGTAACTCGTAAACGGCGAAATAAAATAAAAAAATTTATAGAAACAAAACTGAAGAGATTAAAATTTACAATAAAAAATATCTGAAAAGTTTTGCTGTAAAAGTAAGTTTTATATGTCAAAAAACGGTTTCAAAATGTGCAATTTACATGGTTAACATAGGGGTGTATTAATAATTCTTGGAGCCACTGTACATAAATTACTATTATTTATTTGTGTGACTTTCTTCTATTACTTTTAGATAAGTGTTTCGAGGGTTAAAAGTCAAATGCCGAGTATCTGCAGGGGCATGAAAAAATGGTATGGAATTCATTTTCTGACCAAGTATAAAGGTCCTTCTTTGAAGATTAAAAGCAGTCAGTAAGGTTCCGAAGGAAGGTCGACGACTACTGTTCCTTAAATATACTTACAATATGTACATGTTTATATAAGCTATAAATGCAATTGTTGATTTTAAAAATTTAAATACTTACGTAGAGTTTAGAAAGTTTATTGGACATTAATTGTTTGCCATTTCTATTTTTACACTAAAAATTTTATTACAAAATTTTGAATGGAATTATGAGATAAAATTTTGGATATTTGGGAATAATAATAATTATTATAAATGAATAAAAATGTATTAAACACATATTAAATGTTTTTTTAATATTTAAATTATAAAAAATGTGGACGATACTCGCTTGTTGTACCTAATAACTACTGAACTGGTTTTAAATGCAACTAGTGCATTTATTAAACCGCATAGAATGCATTCTTTGGGTTCATGAACATTAATTGGTACCATTGAAGGTACGTGTGTTATTAGGAGAAAGTTGAGGAAATTTAAACTTTAGTTAAGCTTTTGCATTTGTCGAGTGTGATGTGTATGGTTCGAATCAAGCTTGAATATAATTTTTAATTTAAAGCAAAATGAATTTTTACGGATTTGAATTTTGCCCCGAAGTAATTAAAGTAATTTTATTAACTTTGGGGGTTGCATTTTTGATATTTTTAATTATTTTAAAGTCATATTTATATATTTCGTGTGGAATTTGCAATAGTCCTGCAAGGATTGATGGCAAAGTTGTTATCGTAACTGGTGCAACAAGTGGAATTGGATTTGAAACTGCTCGAGAGCTGGCCTTTAGGGGAGCTAAGGTTATTTTAGCTTGTCGAAATATAGATAATGCTATTAAAGTTAAAGGTAAGCGTTATATGTTACAATCTTCATTCACTATCTACATACAATGGAAATTTGAATTACCTAAATGTGTTTATTTAAAAAGTTTTTTTAATTTTTTTTTGTGTTTTTGATTTTTAAATATTTTTAGACCTATTCTATTAAAAGTGGTCGACTAATGTTCTTTTTTAAATAAAATATTTCTTTTCCTTTGCAGTTAAAATTCTAACATTTTAGTATTTTGTTTGGTAATTTTCAGCTGATAGAATCCATTAAAATTTCAACTATTTTTACACAAAACGAATATAAGCTATACTTGGTTAATCTAAGTTTAGCTTATTAGATTAAATTTTGTTAATCCAAGTTTAACTTCGAGTTTCAAAAACTTCAGTTTTTCCATTTCATTGCATTTTTTTTCATTTTTCCCATTTCACAAAAAAAGAAAAATAACAATTGCTACTAAAAAAATTATTTTTGCAGTAATAAACGTTTTATAACAGATAAAACGTTTTAAACTGTCACAGAAGAACTCTGAAACATGTTTCATGAGACGGTGTCGTGATACGATTTCGTAACATCGTCTCAGAGAGTGTGGGAGTCCTTTATTACCAATTTTATTTACTTACCAATTATAACAATTTACAGCTCTTTGTTTTAATAGTCCCTTCTTAGAACAAATAAATGAATCAGGTAAAACTTGTATTTGAACAAACAAAAAAACCATAATAATTCAATTAACATGCCTATAACAAAACTCGAAGGCTATAGTTTTTATTCACAATTAATCAGTTAATAGGGCCATCATTAAATATTAGAAATTTAAAGCTCTTTCACACGAAGTAGGCTTGCATGAAACTTTAATTATGATTGGCTACAGGTTTCATCGGCCAATCTAAAATTTTATGCAGACCTGCATCCGCAACCGCTTCGTGTGAAAAAGCCCTTATAGTTCCAAAGAATATATACCTATAGGAACAAGAAGCGTCACTCTCAGCAATTCCTTTGTTGTTTGACAGGACAAACTCGTTGACCTTGAAAGTCGTCGCCATGTTGTTGGGGTACCAAAAAAGCGGCAATTCAAATTTACATAGAAAAATTCTTAATAATTTTCAATACTGATGTACAAAATTGTAAAGTTTTAGAAAGAATTATATAATAATTTTAAGATTATTGTTGACCTTTTATTTTATATTTTTTTTTAATTGTTGAGTTTAAGGTCTGCGATGAATTAAATTGAATGACGTTTCGTATTTTCTATTAACACATTATCAAAGCTACAAATATTAAATTAAAAATTAAAAGATTTAAAAAAAGTTTTACTTACTTTGACACAATGTCAATGTGATGTTTGTTTTAAAATTGTTTTAACATTAAAACATTTGAATAAAATGATTTTAATAAAATTAATTTTAAATCTTTTAAATTATTAATATTATTTATAATTATTATATTTTTTAATATTTTAAAATTATATTATAGTTTTTAAATAATTATTGTAGTGTATTAAAAATTATGATCGGCAACAAGCAAAGATACGATAAATGACATTCTTATTCATTTTTGTTATCACACATTGGCCGCGTTCGCTTTGGTACTTTTTTCGCTTCGAAGCGCCGACAAACACTTTTTACCCGTTCGCTTTGGCACTTTTGCGCGCTTTCATACGCGTTGGCTCCACCCATTTTGAAAGCTTCAAACGCTTTTTTTCGCTTTTTCATTTTAGGTGGGTTGGAAAAAGCGTGGCGCTGTAATGGCAAAATTGCAAATTAATTTAAATTTAAATTTGAATATGTTTGCTTTAAATTTTCTACACATTCAATTGCAAATAAATTTGAATTTAAATTTTAATTTAATTTCAATTTTTTATGTCTAATTATGTCAATATTTTATGTCTACGAGTCTCAAGAGTTACGTCATGGTCACTTTCCTCTTCACTAGAAGAAAAAACTTCGTTCACAATTTCTTTCACTGCCGCAACAAAAAGAATCACATTTTCTTAGGGGATCATTGCTAATTTAAAAAATTTAATTTAATTTTAACAAAGTATTTTTAATTTAAATATTTCACTCCCTGTAATAATTGCAATAATTTTACAAGTTATTTGATTTCAAGAGTTGTTACTATAATAAGTTAGGTTAATACCACATGTAAATTTTACATTACCAACATTCAAGCATTCATCGCTTTAAACCCCGTTCGCTTTGGAAAGCGCGTTGCACGCTTTTTTCCAAAACGAACGCAAATTTCGTACGCTTTCAACATCACGCTTTCAAAGCTTGGAAAGTGCCAAAGCGAATGCGGCCATTATGTAAGCCAATTTTAGGTATGAGGTTTTTACATTGAATTACATTACATTTACATGAATAAGGGGGTTACGGGTTAAATACTTGAAGGGTTTTAAATTTAATTAGTAATGTTCAATAATTAAATAAATAAGACAAAAGATGTATTTTATGAAATACAAATTTCAAATTTCAAAATTTTGACGCCAATGCTCCATATTCTCGGGGGACCTGCGCACTGGAAATTGACCTGGTGAAATACGTTAAGTGACGCTTCTTGTTCTTATAGGTATATCTTCTTTGATAGTTCTTATGTCGGTACATAAGCACCGGACTGCTCGGAACCGGACCACTCGGCTCCACCCGATTCGGCACCGTCAACACGGCACCGGTATAACTCGGCACTCGGATTTTTAATACCAAGTTTCCAGTTTATATCTTAATAATATAAGCTCTTATAAAACATAATATATTTTATTGTTATTTTTAACAAATTTTATAAAAATTTATTATCAAATTATATGTTTTTTATTTTAAAAGGTGGGTATTTGTACATATTAATTAATTATGTAATTATGAGACAATCCGCGCAAATATTCGAAAGTGGCGGTGCAAGAGTAGCTAGGGCCCGTAAGCAAATATACAAAACGGGCCCCTAAAAAAATAAAGTATTAATTTTGAATTGCGGATATTTAAAAATCTCTTTTTCGGGATTTACTAGTAGCAAACTGCTTGTTTGTTTCTTAGCAAACAAGTTCTTAAATGTCCATATCAGACGTTGCTTTTTGCTGAATTACCAAAACAGAGTCTATGTATTTTGACTATTTCTCAAAATAATTCTTGATTATTTTTAATTTGCTAAAGGGCCTCTCCGCTGTGTGAGGTGGCAACTGTTACAGGATTATTATTGAGAACATCCACAATATTTTTTGCTTCGGCTTCTTTCATATTTAAAATAATTCTAGGTTCTAAGAATTCAAAATTGTCTTTCAATTTTCGAAAACTTTCAAATCCATTCTCAAGACGTTATATTACAATGTCTAATGTAAAATAAAATACATTAATTTAAATTTAAATAATTCAGGATGTGCGACTCCATATCCCTGTTGAAGATTTTAATGGCAAGCTTCTGCAAAATTATTCCAGTTACCAGCTTAAGATATAAGCTGGAAACGCTATTAAAAATCTGAGTGCCAAGTTATTACGGTGCCGAGTTGTTGGTTTCCCCGATAGTGGATCTAATAGCATCATTTAATATTTTTCTTTCATCTATTTCCGTTTCTTCTACTGCAATTTTTACCTACTGTGCAATTTTATTAATGCCAACAGGCGAGTTTTTATAAAGCCAAACTTTTTTAATGGGATTCATATACGGAGATTGACCTGGCTATGGTAAAACGTAAAGCATTAAATGTTTCCAAAATGATATTCAAAATTTGGAAAACCAATTTTCAACATATTATCGACTGTATGATAATAAAGAAAAGAAAAAGTTTCATAAGCCTTTCAGTCGAGATGACTTATCTTATTAGATAAGGTATACTACCTTCAAATATCTAGCCACTGTTTTTGCAAAACAGATTGTTTGACAAAAACATGGACCGCGCCACCTAGATTGAGACTCGAGTTTCAATCTCGAGTGGAGGACTTTGGCAGACTTTGGACTTTGGTACTGCGTCCGCCAGCGGTTGACCGATGAGATCCATCTCGTTAGAGTAAGATCGAAACTCGAGTCGCAATCTAGGTGGCGCGGTCCATGCTTTTGTCAAACAATCTGCTTTTGCATCTTGAAGCAAAAGTTGGTGCTCCTTGTTTGACGTCAAAAACAGTGGCTGGATATTTAAAGGTAGTGCCTATTATCTAATAGGTCATCTCGACTGAAAGGCTTATTAAACATTTTCTTTTCTTTATTAATTGTTTTTTTTTGCCTTCCAACTTGCCACTTTGCCTTTGCCCTTGCCACTTCGCCACAATTTGGTATTTTTTGTATATTTTTCTTATTTAATTTTGCAAATTCGTATTTCTAGTGTAAAAATCAATTACCAAAAAAACTAACTTTTCGGACGGAAGCAGAAAATCCAAAAATAATAATTATTTAAAAACAAAAATTAATTTAAATTTTTAAAAATGCTTAAAAAATACTCAGAGGTTTCGTGCAACCCCCGGCGTGACATTTTATCTGTGATGGGATCAAGTCAAACGATGAAGCTTTCTAAATTTTAGGCTTCTATACAACGTATAGGAAGAAGCCTTATGATCTAGCTCCGTGTCCGTCTGTCCGTCTGTCCGCATAATTCAAAACCAATCAGAACGCACGTTCTTAAAACAATTTTACTTCATATAGAATATTTTTAGATTGGTATTAATTATTCAGATTATTTACATATATATTTTTTAATCCGATATTCTTATTTTGTATTTTTAGAGTAGGTATTTTACGTGTTTCTAATACGGTATTCGGTACGTGTTTCGGGTATTTTAATATTTCATTATGAATTGTGTTTTATTTGTGGTTTGTAAATTGCAAATATTTACCTATAAAGGTCGAAATAAAAAAAAAATATTAAAATGTTAGCGTTTTCCTTATATAGTAAAAAAATCTACCTAATTAAAAGATTAACGCATTAAAAATTGGAATAAAATAAAGCCCAAATAATTTAACCTACCGAAAAAGTAGATGTATAGAAGCCTAAGAACTGTCGCAAAAGCGAGTTCCACCTTGTTTTTATAATTATTGATTTCCTGTTTTCAAGAGATTTCCCGCTCATCTTAGTTAAATCTTAGGTTATATCTTAAGCAATATTCAAATCAGTAAATCAATTTATTTTTTTCGTGTTTTCTTAATGAGAAACAAATGACAAAAGACACAAACCATATAATGGACATTTGGCAATATTGCTCTTAACAATAACGTAAAATGAAAGCTAGCCTATATTTATTTTTTAGAAGGTACAATGTACAATAGTACGAGAAAGTTCATTAAAACTTAAATTCCTAGCTAAATGTTTGACAATACAAAGGGAGAGCAACAACTTAGTACAAAATAAATATTATGTAAAATTTCAAAAATTTTTCTTTCTAGATGAAATTATACGATCAACTGGAAATACTAATATAATTGCAAAACATTTAGACCTTTCTTCTTTGAAATCAGTTCGAAAATTTGCCGACGATATCAATAAAAATGAAACACATTTACACATCTTAATACATAATGCTGGTACTGCAGAATCGAAGATTCAGATAACTGAAGATAAATTGGAACTTACAATGGCAACCAATCATTTTGGACCTTTTCTTTTAACACATTTACTAATTGGTAAGTAGCTTCATAAAATGAGCGCTTATTATAAAATTTTAGGTTATCTACAATCTACAGTGACTCATAATGAAATCCGGACGCTCCTATATGTTAACAATGTAAATTACCGGATTTTAAGCCGTTTTTGGCATATAAAAATCGATTTTACAGCAAAACTTTTCAGCCATTTCTTGTTGCAAATTTTATTTTCTACATTTTTGTTTATATATATTTTTCTATTTGGTCGCACCTTTTCCCAGATGATATAGATGACAATATTTTTCGTATTTTACCGAGTCTTGTTTTAGGAGCATCCGGATTTCATTATAACGATAAGTCACTGTATATGTATGTATCATGTACCCACCCAATATAAGGGGCCCAAAAATTTCATAATTTGCCATTTTTGAGCACTTTTTTGCATGATTTCATTTATAAACTTTTTAATAAGTGGTTGATACTAACTTGCAATTTTTATTGACTTGTTAGTACTAACAGACATTTTCTATTGGTCAAATCGAAACAGAGTATGTATACGTGGCATCAGTCGCGAGATCTATCATTTTAGAAGATACTACTACTTTTTTGATTTATCAAAAATACAGTTTCTTTTAATATTAAGTTTTATGCTCTTGGTTAATTTAAATTTCATTTTATTAGATATTATGAAAAGATCGGGACCAAGCCGGATTGTGATTGTTGCATCTGAACTATATCGTTTGGCCTGCGTTAATTTAGAAAAATTAAATCCAGTTGATTCTAGTTTTCCACCTTACTTATATTACGTATCAAAATACGTTAACATATATTTTACAAGAGAATTGGCCAGACGTTTAAAAAATTCAAACGTAACTGCTAACTGTTTGCATCCCGGAATGATTGATTCTGGAATTTGGCGAAATGTTCCATTTCCATTAAGTTTACCAGTAAAATTTATTGCAAAGTACTTTTTTAAAACTATTCGAGAAGGTTCGCAAACAAGTGTATATTTGGCAGTGTCAGAGAATCTTCAAGGTGTAAGTGGTAAATATTTCATCGACTGTAAGGAAAATACTTTGTCATCTAAAGCACTCGATGATTCGATAGCAAAAAAGATTTGGGATTCGTCTGAAAATTTTGTAGGTTTAAAAAGTACTGATCCAAAAATATAAATGAAATGTATGTAAGTTTTAAAATTAAATAATAAATAATATGAGTATACTTACTTTTTATTTTGTCTCGTTTTCCTCGACTCCGTAAGTTCTTCAATTAAGTCTTTTAAATTTATTGACCAGCAGTGTGGCGTAAAGCCTACACCGGCCGACTGGGAAGCGGGTGACCGCGGTTCAAATCCTGGTCGAGTCGAATACGCTGCTGTGATCTAAAGCCCAAGATAGATCTGTGGGCTGTGGGGAAGGCAACGGGAAACCACCCCATTAATTAAATTCCCTGGTACGTCATCTTGGTTCAGACAAGTTGATCGCCAACGCCCATTGAGGGTATGGCACATTAAGAAGAAGAAATTTATTAAGAAAACTTTAATTCGACTAAGGCTCTAGCAAAACGCAAAATTACGCGAAATTACCTTAAAAAATCTCGAATTAAAATTTGATCTCAAAATAAAAATCAAGTTACATTCAAATAATCAAAACTAATAACGTCAAAATTCTACATTTCGTTTAATCGTTCAAATTTCAAAATTTTTCGTCAAAATTCATGTAAAATATAAAACAATTTTATTGAAAAAAAACTGCAAATTAAAATTCTAAACATAGAAAATTATACTGCTTCCATGTTTTATTCAAATTTTTGAAAACTAAAAAAAATGGATACTCCAACTCCACCCAAAAATTTACGTACGATATTATTAGCGACAACCAAAAAAACTAGACGAACTAAAAAGTTCGTACCGCCAGTTTATAAAGGACAAGTTTACTCAGGAGTACGACCGAGTGCAATTAGAGGACCAGTAGAAGATAATTGGCGAATTAACACATTAGCAACGGCAACATTACGACGACGAGTTGATCCTTCTGCAAGTTTATTTAGAACTCCTGGTATAAGTCAGTCAACTCTCGAGGGAAAAGGCACTTTCAGAACCGACGATTTAGCTACACCCCCCTTAAGGTATGTTTTGCAATAAATTCAAAAAATGTTTTGTTTAACAAGTAAACTGCTGGATGATAGAAAGAAATCGATCAAATGTTACAAATGGTTTATTCATCTCTTGTCAAAAGCAGTTTCCTAATCTTTCAAGATTAGGAGATCAAGGCGGCCGCGAAGCCGTCTGACTTACTATTATAATAAATTACATATTTTGTAATAATTATTACTTTAAGATTATTCGCAATCTCGTTTCAGAAAATTACGTCTAACAAAAAAAACCTACGGTTATTTAGGACCCAAATTTATGAAAACTATGGATAAACATATTGACAAATCGTGGAAATCACTGTACCATTACTACGATAGAAAATTATTAGAACTAAAGAAAAAGTTAGTCAAAATGTTAAAGATACAAACATATTTGAAATTAATAATTTTTTGTAATTAAGGCGCAAAGGCTCCAAGGGAAAGGGAAAAGGCGATGGAAAAGGTAAGGGTAAAAAGGGCAGTAAAACTGGTAAAGGAAAACCTAGCAAAAAAAAGGCACCACTATCGTTGGAAGAACGGCAAAAAAGGTTCGCTGAATGGGCTGCTGTGTGTGCTTTACCGAAGAAAATATTTTTACCGCCACCTGGAAAGGTAAAAATGTACAATGTTAATAGCAAAGTTTAAAATTTTAAATTATTTTTAATAGCCCCGTAAAATCGCCGATTTACAAAAAATAGCTACTCATATGAGTACAATGGCAAGACCAAATTTTGTCACCAAAAAGTTTGTTCGTCCATCTATAGATCCTGAATACGTAGATCCACTAAAAGTAAGTTGTGGCAATTCTTATTCATATGCTACTGGTGCAGGGCTGGCCCAGAGGTCGGAACTTCGGGGATTTTTCCCGAGGCCCCGCCCTTTTATTTTTTCTTTTATCTAACAATATATTATGGAATATATTGAAGAAATAAGTATTTCATTAAATAAATTGATAAAATTATGTTTTATTCTTCCTCTTTGGGAAGGAGCCCCGCATATATTTATACTCCCGAGGCCCTGCAAAACCAACAGCCGGCCCTGCACTGGTGTACTAGTATCATTTCAAATATTACTTTAGATAACCAAGTAATAAACTATCGTTGCTGTCCTTGGTAGTTATGTTCTAAAATTATTAGTTGAATACCAAAATTTCAGTATTAACTGCAATTTTATAACTAGTATGTGTAAAAACTTATAAAATGTAATATGTTTACAGGTGTCAGATGGAGCCAAAAGCTACGAAATAAGCGAAAGAGTTAAAAAGTTAGCTGAATGTCCAGCTCATAGATTAATCAGAGAGCCAGTATTTAAACCAGGAGCTGTTAAAAGATCTGCTTTAACATGTAAAGGTATCGACACTATTCTTTACAAATCATTAGCAGGTTAAAACATATGAATACATTTTTAGTTTCTCCAAGATTTAACGAACTAGCTGTGCCAAGAAAAACTGCAAAAGAAAAGGATACCGAATTTAAAGAAAATCCATTTGAAATCAGTAGAAATGCACTAAAATATAAAGCATCGGCTAGAATACTTGAATTAGCCAAACCTACGGAACGAACATAAATAGTTTTTAGAATAATGTATTCGTCGTAATTGTAAGTGTTGAGTAAAAAAAAGTAACATGTAACTAAGATAAAAGTTTAAATAAACGAAACTGTAACTTTTCTTTTCTACGCCATTATTGTTCCTCAAAATAAATGGTTATTTTTATTTAACTTTTAATTCCTTTTGGAGAAAATGGCTATCTACTTTGTTTCTCTGCAAACTTCACGATCAATTCTCTGATATGGATCAATTCGCGAAGATGACTTACTAGGGAATTTAATTATTGAGTGGTTACCTTCAAAAAAAGCCTACTGATAGGACTATGATCTTCTTTATATGTTTTTAACAACATTAGTATACAACTTGGATTTAAAGCAATTTCAATCACCATCATTGGTGATTCCATCATAGAAGTCGCGATCTGTCAATCAGGAGTGCCACTACAAGAAAGTAACACAAGATTTTTATAAACGATTTTGTCTTGTGATAGGTTATTTTGAAGACCTTGAAAATCTTTATCCAGAATATAGGTGAAATTAAATTTCTATCATCTGTCATCTGTCAAAAATTACAAGCTACCAAATTGAAACTTCAAGAAGTACTGAATAAAGGACTTGACAGCATAATATAGAACCTTTTGATATAAATCAAGAATTCAACTTAATTAATGAAAGAATACAGGCCGGATACAGAACATAGTATGCTAACCAAAAAATATTAAAGGATGGGAACATAAGCAAAAGAACAAAGCTTAAAATTTATAGAACTTTGATAAGGCCCGTGGTGACTTATGCAACAGAAGTGCTCTGCATGTCAAAGAAAGAACAAGAAACGTTGCGGGTATTTGAAAGGAAAATACTGGGTTTGAAGAAAGTAAATGGAGCCGACGGAATAGAATATAGAATAAGAAAAAACCAAGAGCTGATGATGGAAATTAAGAACGAAGATATAGTAAGATAATTGTCCTGTATAAAAATTGTTGAGTTAAATTTGAAAAACAAAAATTTTGTGAATACTAATTGAATTTACTTGTTTTGGCGCCAATAAAATTAAGATGGCAGCACGGACGGGTGAAAACTGGGCTTACAGCCAAAAATGGCCGACTAAATAGATAATAGAGGAACTAATTTGTATGGTCGAAATTTTTGATGAGTGAGAAATAAAAGTGATTTTCTTTTATAAAAGTTATACGACTCATTGTCCCCGTTCAACAGACTTTATTTAGTGATTACCACCTTGCTCTAATCTCTAACCTGTAATCTCTAAACTCCAATCTCTATTCTCTAAACTCCATTCTCTAAACTCTATTCTCTAAACTCTATTCTCCAAACTCTATTCTCTAAACCAACGGTCGGCAACAGGCGGACCGCGGACCTCGGACCTCGGACCGCCACACTTCGAAGACACACTTCAAATTTGCTGTTCTTCTCAGAACAGAACCATAGAATAAATAGGTAGCATTTAATTATTATCGGTTGTTTTTTTCTGGACCTCGTTAAAATTTTCCCACAGAATCCGGACCCCACCTAAAACTACTTGCCGACCCCTGCTCTAAACTCTATTTTCTAATTTTTTTTGTTATTAACGTGTAATGCAAATCCGAAATTCGAAACACGTGATATCACCGTGTGGCAAACCATATCAATCAACTGCATAGTTTCGATCTAATAAAAAATCGACTATATAAACCTAATCTTACTAAATACCAAAATTTCGAATTTTGATTGGATAACAATACAGAAGTAGTATTTAAGTATAATATATTTTAATGTGCTAAACAATGTAAGGTAAAAGATAGGGATATGACGCACCATTCGGAGATTCTCGATTTCTCGGTCACTAATCATGACTTTCTCATGACGATTGGATTTTTAGATATCTAGGACCTTTACTTATCATTAGCCCTAAGTGCAGTTAATTCTGATAGTGCTAAGTATTATTAATTTAATTAATTGAAAAGGTCGATATTTTTGCCATATCCCTAACGGGGGTAGGAATATGGCATATTGGTGGTGAGGGATATGGCTTATGGCAATTTACATGTAATTTAATTTAAACAGATAAAAATCAAATTTGTTTAAAACATTTTAATTAGAACTGAAAAATTTCACAACTGTTCTTGTGCGGCATATCACTAACATTACGTCATTTCGTATAGAAAATTATAAAATGTAAACAAAGACTAGCATGTGTAAATCTACTGTATATTATTTATTTTAAAAGGCACACAACACCGTAGAACACAAACTATTAGCAAATTCTGCAGGAATATGAAACTTTTAAAATCATTTCACATGTACTTACCTGCAAAACTGGGTATAAAATAGGTAATAACTTGGGCACAGTTGACAACACACTGCAGTAGATGTTCTTCGTATGTTGGTAAACAATCAACTAATGGATTAATAATCTCTTGCAGCCGTGGTAGGCCCCATAGCCGAGATCTCGAAAATGCGTCATATCCCGAACCGCGGCATATCACTACCTTTTACCTTACATAATATTATACTTTTTAGATTAAATTATTGTATTATGTAGTTTAATTTTCATATAATTTTACCACATGCTTATTGATATTTTGACAATCTACAAAAAAATGTTTGAACAAAATTAATTAAAATTAAGCGACTTATCAGCTAGTCAAGTTGAGTATAAAATAAAAGTGGGGTGTGTTGGCTGACACGATTGCAACTCTTCTGGTCATCTGAAATAAAATTACAAAAAAGATTAATTATTAGTAAGAATGTCGTTATAGCCCATACCAAAAAGAAAACTGAAAAAAAAATTTCACGAAACGGCAGCTGTCTGAAAACAAAAAACATTTTTTGACCCGTTTTCTTTCCATAATTTTTAATTTTTTAAAATAGCAAAATAATTTTGATATAAAAGTGGTAGGGGCGATAGGTAGCATACACTGAAGGTCGACGCCAAATTTGAAGTAAATCGGGTAAATAGACTTGAGATATCATGTCAACCATGTTGAAAAATGTAGTTTTGTAATAAATTTGTACCTTAAGCTGGATTTATAGTTGGACGGTCTGTAAACGTAGAATGCAGAAATCAAACTGAATGCAGTCGCCTATTTAGAGATATTACGTGAGCTCACTATTCTATCTGCTGGTCGTTTAATTAGGGAAAATTTTACTTTTTAGCAAAACAACGATCTCAAGCACACTGCTTGTGTAGTTCAAACCTATTTAGGCCAACTGAAAGATCAGGGCATTTTAAATACCATGATCTGGTCCCCTCAGAGCCTTGATTTATTGAATATTTCTTATTGAATATGTGTGGGCATATTTAGACAGTTTGCTTGTATATAAATGTTTTAAAAAAATAAATAATTAAAATAAATAATTAAAATAAATAATTAAAATAAATAAAGAAAATAAATAAAAAAAAATTTACCTACAGTTCGACCACAATAAGAAAGGCTCTGAAGGGGCGTGGCTGGCGCTGGTGCATTTAAATTTGTACACTCAAAAGAAAATTAGAGTGCATTCTAACCTAAAAAAGTACTTACCAAATAATGTTTAATTAAATTGATTTATTAAATATAGCTCTATGAAGATTTGTTCTAAAAAGAACACTTTTCTGTAGACAATAAAGCTCAAATATTAATAACACGAAAACGAACAAGACAAAAAACCAGCACAATAACAATTGACGCACAATGATTTGTAACTTTTACAACAGAATGTAATAAATAAATAAATAGTATCAAATTTATTTATATAAATATAGTTCAGCTTACAAAACATAATACATAAAAAAAACAACAAACACAAAACAACACTCTAGAAAAACCATACAACAACTATTTTTAAAGCATAACAGTCAGTGATATTCTTCATTAGCAATTAATGTCAGTAGTCCTCTCTTAAATCCACAAACTGTGGTGCAATTTTTCAACTCTTCGTCCAGGTCATTAAACCTTCGTAGTCCATCATAAAAAACAGATTTTTTCATCCTATTAGTACGAGACAACGCGACACTGAAATCACGCTTTTGTCGGGTATTACGGCAATGAACATCGGAGACAAACTTCACATGTTGCTGTAGGAATTCAGGAACCCTCTTCAATTTAATTTTAAATATAAGAACCAAAGCGCTAAACATTACCCTTTGCTTGACATTCATCAGGTTCAGCGTCGATAACATTACCCTAATTGGGGTGTATCTGTTGCAAGAAAGGATACTTCTCATACATCGATTCTGAATCAACTGCAGCTCTTGAAACCGATAAGCTGACATCCCGAACAAGATGGTAGAGCAATACTCCAGATGTGGAAAAATACTTTACTGTACTTGAAAAATAACTCGATGTTCATTGGTTCATTCAAATTTTTATCAAATTAGTTGACATATTTTCCGGGGTTTTTCTTAGCATGGTGGCACTGTACATAAATTTCGTTTATCTTGTAGTGTTTAATATTGGATTTTTGAAAACCGATGCGGTGTGCTAAGATTTTTACGGGGCAGGGACAACTCGCCGTGGCCGACTCGCCGCCGGGCCAACTCGCCGCCTGGCCAACTCGCCGCCGGGCCAACTCGCCGCCGGCCATCTCGCCGCCGGCCAACTCGCTACCGGCTGTTGGCGGCCGATTTCGCCACCATCAATAAAAATGGTTTTGCATTTTTAATATTTTAGTAATAAAAATAATATACTACATTATAACAAATTATTATGTGTATACTTGCCAGGTTAAAAGGGGTTTTTGCTTTAAAATACTAGATTAGGTACCTTAAATTTAAGTACGGCTCAATTAAATAAAACTACACCAATAAATAAAAAAAAATAAAAATAAACGAGTTTCACCTTTTTTGAGTTCCACCTTTGGCGAGTTCTTTCGGTCTTCAGGGATATTTTTAATTATTTTTAATTTTTTAAAAATTTAATTTAATTTTAATTAATAATTTTTAATTAATATATTTTTAATTAAGACAACCATGGCAATACACGGATCCACCGTAAAAAAAAACGTGTTTTTTTATGAAAAAAAAACATATTTTCATTTGTTTGTTCAAAGATTAATAATAATTAAGGAGAGACATCTGGTGAGAACATCGGCCGCGGCGATTTGGCCGCGGCGAGTTGTCCTAGACCCGATTTTTACACAGTGTACTTCAATGGATAATAACAATTCGCTTGTAATGGTCGAAGGTTTTCAATGATTTCCAATTTTTTATTTAATTAAATTTATTATTTTTCAGTTAGTTGGTTGCTATAATTATGGCCAAACTGTAATAGCAAATTTTCTGGAAATCCGCTCTCTAGATAATTATAACCAATAAAGCTAAAAAAATTATAAAGAGATCCAGTAGGTAGCTCATAAAATAAAAAAAATAAGTTGTCAAAATTTTCGGTACTATTATGCATATTAAAATATAAAATATTCTAAAAAAAGAAAATAATAAAAAAGAAAATTAGTAACATACCTATAAGCTATAAATAATTATACCAAGGGATTTTACGTTCATCAAGTTTTGAAACTATAAATAATATTAAAAATGGAAGGTGATTATCCCAAAACTCGGAGAATAGATTTATTAGCTATTCCAGCTAAACGCAGAAAAACTAAAAAATTTATTCCTGCTCGTTATATACCTGGGGTTATAGATTCCGGAGTGCGTCCTGGTGCAATTAAAGGAAAAGCTAAAGAGAATTGGAGAATAACCGAATTATCTAAAATGGTTGATTATAAAGCAAACGAAAAACTTAATTATGTGGTAAAAATACTATTATTTAATCTAATTAATTTATTTATTATTATTATTATTATTGTTAATTAATTAATTTAAATTTAATTTTTAATTCAAACTAGATGCAAAGTGAAGAAAAATGTAAAAAACAAAAAGATAAAGGAAAGGAAACGCAATTAGAAATCATAAAAAAGTATAATATAGAAAAACCACAACAATCTTATGTTCTGCTGCCATATTTGTACTAGTAAAAAAATGTATTATATCTTTTGCCACTAAAAATAGTAAATATTATAGAGTATATTGTGGTAAACAATAATTAAATAATTGTAAATAACAACTTCTATCCATAAGTTAAAATAAATAACATAACTAAAATCCAAGTTTTATTTCAATATACACGAACAATAAATTAAATCAGATGAACAAATACGATACACAAGATGACGTAATCCACCAATCGATTATCTCAAGTCTAAACCAACTATCGAAGTGATCGGAAAATCATGGCCCCACATGTAGATCTGGACTGAGAAAATGTGACTTCGATCGCCGATCGTACAACACAAAAGCTTACACTTGCTAAAGGACAACCACCAAATGGGTTGGTAATCCCACCAGAACTAGTGACAAAACTCATCCAAACCCCTCTTCTAGCAAACTTCTTGCTTGACCTGTCGGAATTTGCCAATAAAAATTTTCAAGCCTTTACTTAGAATATCGATGGCTTTGCAACCTGCGGTGAATAGAACCATACGTTGCGCCGACGCGGCGATCAAATACATGCCGAGTCGACATAAGCCGCTCATCATAGGCTCTACGTATAGTAGTCTACAAACCGAACTAGTACGAATGAGCGTTCGACAAAGAAAACTGAAAGACTTTCTATTGTGAAATCCGAAATCCCACTTGTAATAATCAAGCGTGTTATAAAATAAAAATTATATTTGTCAAAATTTACAGTACAAAATTATGCTAATCTAAAATATAAAATATAAAAAAAATAGTAACAAACAAAATTTAATAAAAATTAGTAAAACCCAACAATCTAAATGGAATGCGAAACTCCCAGAAATCTCAGAACACTATTATTAGCTATTCCAGTAAAACGCAGATGTACAGGAAAATATGTTCCACCTCGTTATATACCCGGACATGTCGATTCTGGGGTTCGTCCTAGTGTCCTTAGAGCCAAAGTAAAAGAAAATTGGAGAATAACTGAATTGTGTAAAAAGGCTTCTTACAAGACAACAGAAAAATACGATTATGTGGTTGAAAATCCTATTTGCAGCGGAATAAGTCAATCTACGCTTGCTGGTAAAGGCACTTATCGAACTGATCATTTAGCTCGACCCAATATGAGGTAAGGAACTCAAAATTCTAGTAGGGTAATTTGTCTTTTGAGATGATGAGACTGGTAAGAATATGTTAACTTCGCGTAAGTTAGTTTTGTTTTAAAACTGACTTGGACACCGGATTTTGCTTTGGCAGAGGAGTGTGTAAAAAGTCAAAAATTTGAAATAATTTTTAAAAAAATTACTAAAACCTTTCATTTAAGTTGAAATATGCCATAGATATCCCAATTGTCAGAATTTTATTCTTATTTAAATTATTTATTTCAGATACCTAAAATTAAACAAGAAATCATTTAGCTTTTTGGGAAACCATTTCAAAAATAAAATGGATAAATTTATCGACAGTTCATGGAATTCTCTATACAACTACTATAAGAAAGGATTGGTAGATTTAAAAAAAAAGTTGGTATATTCTCATTTATTATAACGCGAATAATAATAACCTTCATATCACTTAAATAGACGCTTAGCAAGAAAAGGATATTCGGCAAAACCGGCCAAGACTAGGTCAAAAAAGCATGTACTAACGAAGGCAGAAAAAGATAAAAAAATAGCACTATGGTTATCTAAATGTGCATTGCCGAAAAAGATATTCAAACCAAAATGTTTAAAAGTAAGATTTTTATATATTGTTTCTATATATTTATCTTCGGATTAATTAAATTTTTAGAAAAGTAAAATTGCAAATTTACAAGAAATTGCTTTCCATATGAGTCAAATGGCGGAACCGAAGTTTACGACATTTAAATATTTACGTCCATCTATAGACCCAAATTACAAAGACCCCCAAAGAGTATCCGAAGGCGCAAAGAAATATGTGTTGACAGAAAGAACGAAAGAATTGGCTGCAACTCCTCGACATAAATTAATCAAAGAATTTATTCGTGAAATTGGTTCGACGACAAAGGCAGCTAGAACTTGCAAACGTAAAGCTAAATTGTATTATTTCTTAACAAATCTAGATTTTCATTCAACTTTTACAGCTAGTCCACGATGCTGTGAATTGGCAATGCCAAAAAAAAGAGCAGCAGATAAAAATGTAGACTTCAATGAAAATCCATTTACAATTAGTAAATACGCTCTAAAGGCTAAACCATCGGCAAGAATCCAAGAATTGGCAAAACCTATAGAACGAAAATAAATATATAATCAATGAATACATGTATATCTGAAAAAAAATTGTAACTTTAATTTATTAATTTATAATAAGCAACAAAAATAATTTAAGCAGTAACTTAACAAAATAAAGATTTAATTAAAATAACAATTCGAGTATTCGATTTTATATTATTAATTATTTATATTATTGGACAACTTGAGATACTCGTATCAGCGTCGCCAGAGAATGAGCCTGGGCCCACATAAAATTTATTTGTCAGACCCAGCATTTTTTTTTTCCTGTGTCCCGACTGGGTTAATCCACCCAGCCAGGGAGTATATTATTGCAAATTGATACAATATTAAAAAAAGAAATTCAAATTATAGAGTAAGTGGTATACTTAACGATAATAATAGGAGTAATAAATAACAATAATTAATATTTGATAATAATAATAAATAATAACAATAACAGTGAAAAAAGGCAACATTAATAATAATAAATTATTATTAATTTATTTGGCTCTATCATCTATGATTCGGCATATCCTGAATTAACCCTGCATGTGAACTATGAGTCTGTTAGCAAAGAGAGATATTATTGTGTTGTCCATAAGAGCGCAAGGTCGCATCATACGTATAAACCTATTTCACCTTATGTGGGTTGTATACCGGCCCGTCTAATTTATTTTACGCCTTTTAAAACCAAGTCATTTTTCGGGAGCTGCATTATGACGTTAAAATTATATAAAGATCCAAGTCATATCAAATCAAAAAGTATAAACAATAATTTAATCGAAATGTTATCTTCAAATCATTCAAATTTTAGTAAAGTGAAAAATATCTAAAACTTAACAAAAAAAAGCAAAATGAAATAATATTTAGAAAAATTAACTTAAGAGAAACATAAAAATGGAAGTTGATGCTGCAAGATTTCCTAGAACTCCCCAACTAGCTCTTCCGTTAGAACGCAGAAAGAGCAAAAAATTTGTTAAGCCAAGACGTTGGAAATTTAGTTCTGGGGTAAGTTTTAATGCAATATAGAGCAAACAATGTTTTAAAAATCATTCATCTAAGACCAGGGCCACACTTTGCAACCTGAACGTCGCGACAAAAATAACAATGAAAAATCGTACAGTTCGAGTCGCTAGTGTAGCCTTAGCCTAAATACTACTGTTTGAAAAAGCATACACGATCATTAATTAGGAAATAGTACGAAAATAACTCTTTAAATTGCGAAAATAAAACGAATCTAAAGGGAAAACTACCATTTATTGCATTAAAGTTACAAGACATTTCTCGTTTTAGGTATCTCCAGGTGCAAAAACTTATGTAATTACAAAAAGAATATTAGCCTTGACTGCAATTCCTCCATACAAATTAATTAATGAACCAGAAATTGAAGTAGGAGTTGTTGAGGAAAAAGCTTTGAAAAGCACAGGTAATAAGTAAATTTTGTAGTACTGCTACCTCTAAATGCTCGTAACTAATAAATATTTAGCATCAAAAAGAATTAAAATACTGGCGATACCAAGAAAGCGAGTAGGAGATATACATTCAAGAAAGCATCCATTTAGAATTAGTAAACGTGCCCTAAAACACAAAGCATCAAGAAGAACCAAAATGTTAGCCATACCTAATTACCGTTAAGTCCAAGCAGACATTTTTGTTTATTACTTGTTTTCGCCAATGAAATCACTAACTTGTAAAGTAAACATTTAGAAGTGAAAAGTACTAACAGTAAAAAGTTTCAAGTAATATGCCTCTGAAAAATGAGTCTACTCGAAGATCTTCCTCTCAAATTATCTGCATCAGGCGCGGAAAAGAGGTCCTAGAAATCACATACTCCTATTATGAATCAGTATTGCTCTACAAAAAATAACTACACCTAAATTTTGAATAAAAACTTGAAAGAAACGTTCCTCTGATTCTTATTGTAAAAGGTAATGTTTTATTTTTCAGGTCAACATTTTTATTTATTTGACTGAAAAGTGATCTTGAGATAGATAAAAAAAGATTCAGTTATATGTGAATCCTCGAATAAAATTATTAAGAGTCTTAATGACATCTTACCCTTCCCTCATGTTTGGTAAGACCAATCAAAAGCCGGATTTTGATTCTGTGGATATATCTATCTATGGACGAGTAAAACTTGCGCTCGTACGAAGAAATTTATAAGTGTCAAAACCAGAGATATGATTACAGAGGGGATCACAACACCTAATATTTTGTCCTTTAATTATTGTTAAAAACGCAATAATAATATTAATTAAATATAATAAAAATAATAAAAGATTCTTCTAATTAATTAGAATTGTTGTAGTATTTATATTATAAGCAGACATCACACTCTCATTAGTCATTAGATATCATAGCAGTGGTCATAGCAGTATTATTAGCCAAATAATAAGAATAATTTATTTCATTTTTCAATACATTACAATTTTCAATTTTAATGTTATTAAAATTGAACCAGTAAATTGTTAATAACAATAACAACAAAACTACAGTTAAATAAATAAATAAATAAATAAAATTGTCTACTTAAAAAAACAAATATCTATAAAATACCATGATTATTCCAATAAATAATGGTTTACGGCTGTAGTCAAAACTATTGAAAAAATTAGTTCAAGTTAGATTCACTATATTAAACAAATGGGTCTTGGCAGTGGTAGATTGAACTTTGAAATGTTGTGGCGCTTTTTAGGAAAAAAAACCCTGATATCAAAAAAAATTTTAAGCCCCAATTTTAAAGATCCACTAGAAATTTCAAGATGCAATTGCACCCCCAGACCAGTCCGCCACTGTTATTTATAAGGTTATTAAAACAAGGAACTCTAATAAGTTACATATACATTTAAATAATTGAATTCCTGCAGGGTTTATCTATTAATTTCCAGGAAATCTAGTAAATTTTATAGACACTGTAAATGGAAACTGCCATCAAGAGTAAACCAATGCCAACAGCCATTCATTAATTGTGTAAGTATAAAATTGGTTTGTAACAGAAATTCCTTCTAATTAATCTATTTCAAATTCTGTAGTATATTTATCTTCCTCTCTCTCTCTCTCTTAATTCAAACATATTTATTTTACAAATTGGTACTAAAACATTCATACCAGCTATTACTTTAATCATTCTATATTTTAAGAATCAATTTCAAATTCTTCCCCAAGAGATTATCTTCCTCCAGTAATATTTATTTACAAATTGATACTATAACATTCGCACTAACAATTACTTTAATCATGCTTCATTTCTTAATAAGATTGCATTTAGTTTTAATTCTTCTTCTCTTTTAGTTTCCAAATCATACATGTATGATAAGAAACAACACCAAAGAAGACTTCCAACACTTACAAGAGGAACACGATTTCTTTCAGGAACAAAGAAAAAATTAACTGTTTGAAAAACTGGCCAAAAACATACACCGAACTGAAAGGAAAAGTATTAAAAACATTCATCTGATGTAATATTTAAAATTTACCTTGAAAGAAGGCAAAAATTTAGCCTTTACTTCATTCTTTGCACGTTCAACGTCTTGGTGCTCAAGCAAACTCATTCCGAAAAAGAAACAAGCGAGAGCTGCTGGTCCATATGTCATTTGTTCGACCACGGCCTTTATAAAATTAAATTTTAAATAATATTTAATATAAAATATGTGATCACCTTGTTGTAATAACAAAATTAATATTGTTACGAGTAATTACAGGCACTAATTGGACCAATCAGTTATAATAAATAAAAAACTCTTTAAAGCATTATTAATACATTTCAGAACAAGAAAAAATAAAACAAACTAAAAACGTTTTCAATAATCTTATAAAAATGTTTGCGTGAGTAAGAAACCTTTCACTAAATTAGAAAATTTAAAATAAAGTGTACCTTTGTAACTGCTGATTTAAAAGTACTTTGTGGCCAAATCATTGTCGAAATTCTCACCCAACCATATAAAGTTGGAGCTGTGAATAAGCCACCGTATAAAGAAAATCGTGCACATTGAGCCCAATCGTAATTATGCCATCTTTTCCCAGCAAGCGATTGTTGTATCAAACAAGATGTGGGCCAAATTATGGCATAAGATATCATTCCTCGAGCAACAGGATAATTACGAGTAAAAGCCACAAACCTTGATAATACTGTCATGATTTTATCATTTCCTTTATTTGTTTGAATTGAACCTGAAAATAATATTAAACTTTTAAACCAAACTTTGCTGTAAATATTAAAATACCTGAATGACGTTCGTCCTTATTTCGTTTAAATTGTGTAAATTAACATTTGTGCCAAATTTTCCTATATGTTGGGGATAAATAAAATCATGATTGGAGCTTTCTACGCACGTGTTTAGATGCCACAATCGTTCGCTGCGCGTTTGGCACATACCAAGTTAAAGTTAGTCATTAATTTATATATTACATAATAATTTATTGTTATTGCACAAATAGATTATTTTCAAATTTTGACGTATGACAACCTTGAAACGGGGCGAAGTACACGACACCTGTTGGGAACTTCAGATTTCGAACAAAGTTGAAGATTTTAGGATAATTAAATTTGATTTTGAATGAAATAAACAACTTGAAATGTTTTGGAATTATATTGACTTTTGCTCTTTAAATTATGACCTAAATAAATAGATATTTTGAATAAAATCTACACTGAAAATCTGTGTACAACTGTCAATGCCGCAACCTGTATAACAAGACAACAATTCACAGTTTGAAGTTTGAAGTATGATATTTTTGGGTTGTGTTTACATTTTTACATTCCATCAAAATAATATTTAAATCATGTTTAGAATAAGTATTATCACTTTATCAATATTTACTTTAATAGTGGCTGTAATTTTAAATTTATACAAACAGAATATATATGAGTATTTTTCGAACAATAATGATATTAAAACTGTTAAATTATTCACAATCGAACAACTACAACAATACAACGGCATAAAAAGGCCCGAATTGTACCTATCGTTACTTGGTAACGTTTTCGATGTAACCAAAGGTCTACAACATTATGGCCCCGAACAGTCTTACAACGCTTTTGTTGGTAATTTTTTTAATTTAAGGACTCGCATTAACATAAATTTTTAGGACGTGATGCTTCTAGGTCATTTATCACCGGAAATTTTGAAGAAAAAGATTTATCAGACGATGTGACTGGTTTAAAAAAGCAAGATTTGCTTGCATTAGTTAATTGGTTGGATTTTTATAAGAAAGAGTACACGAAAGTTGGTGAGGTGGCAAGTTGAACTTGGTAAAATTAATAGTAATGTTACTTTTTTTAAAGGAAAATTAGTGGGTAAATATTTTGATAGCAATGGAAAGACGACACAGTATTATAAAGAAATTAAAAAGTTGGTAAAAATTGCTAGGAGTGAAAATTTAATGGAAGACATTACAAAGGTTCAATTTCCTCCATGTAATGTTGAGTGGAGTGCCGAACAAGGTTCTAGAGTTTGGTGTACGAACAGAAGGTAATTTAGTACTTTTGAAAGGTTTAGTTGATTAAAGTCTCTATTTTAGTGGTGGTATAGAAAGAAATTGGATTGGAGTACCCAGGAAATTGTATGAACCTGGATCGGACTCTTACAGATGTGCTTGTGTTAATGAAGATGATAAAAATTTAGGCAATATTATTGAATACGAAGGCTGCAATCCAGAACTTTCAAGCTGCTATGTTAAAATTGAGTAGTCTTTTTATATTTTTTTTATTAAAATTCACACTTTCCTATATTTTTTATTTTTTTTTTTAACTAAATTTTGTATTAATCGTGGGAGCTCGGAAACTTCTCTTTAATTTTTTAGATTTACAAATTAAATCACATAAAATTTATGAATTATTATTGTGGGAAAGAAACATTGTTAAATAAATTAAAAATATTATATTAATGTAAAAGGTAGATGTATTTTTACAAATAGAAAAATTTTGATTTGGCTACTGGATTTGACTTTTATTTGTCCATCTTCAGGAAAATAGGGTAGTAGTTTTCTTTCATCTTAAAACATAATAATGTAATCATTTATGTGGGTATACCCTGTGACCGATGTGCAAAAGAGGACCACGGTGGCGAGCAGGATTCTTGCTTGTCTGAGTATTTCGAAAAGTCTGGGAATTTAAAATTGTACAAATTTTGTCAAGGAATTTATAATTTTTAAATAAAAAGCAAAATATTCTTTGGCAAAATCAGGAAAATTAAGATTTTGGGTCAGTTAATTTTTTGAAACTTGGAGAAATAAAGTTCATCATAAAACTTAGGTTTTCCGTTCACATAATTTTTTAAATTTACAATTCCTAAAATTTACCAAGGTTTGAAAAATTAAGGAAGATCTTTAATTTTAGTCAGAAAGAACCTGGAAAAGTCAGGAAAAAGCAAAAAAAAATCTCATCTATTTTTTCTAAGATTAAATTAATGATCTGTTTAATGAATCATGTTAGCATATTTAGTTGTTGTGTTAGTTGAATTAACGTAAGGCTTTGATGATGTAAATTAGTTTCACGAAACCGATTATCTTTAAAATAAATAATTTTTTGTGAGAAGTGTACATTTCTTTCCGAAATGATTCATACCTATTTCTAAGATTTCCAAAGATTACCTATCTACATTTCCTCAAATTCCCTTCACTTGTACACCAGATTTCTCCACTCGAAGAAACTTTTCTAAAAAAGATGTTTACTTATTTAATTATATTCTACATGCTTTAGCATTTAGTTAAACAACGTTTTGAACCTGTAAAAGAGCATTTTAAACAATCTAATTTACTATGGAAAAGGTAATATTGGATAGACTGGGCATAGCGGAATATCTGGTTACCATAGGAAAACAATAATAATTTGTCAATGACGAAATAATAATATATTACAACATATTTTATTCTTAAGTAATTTGTTAGTAATTTGAATTTTTTAATATTATAAAATAATAATTATAAATGGAAAGTGATGATGGTAAAACGTGTTGTAGAGGCGAAGGTAAACTTGGAACTTTGTTCAGTTTTTAAAATTTAAAAAGAAATTAAATGACGGATAAAATTTGTGATGTACCCTGTATTTAACAAGCCAGTCAGGGTTATTGGGGTCATTGAATCCTTTTCCTTTCCTTTCCTTTCTATAGAACAGAAAGACTATAGTCAAATTTCCACCCAGTGTGTAACAACACCGGTTTTATCTTACGGTGTTTCTGACTGAATTTTTTACTTTGACAATTGAACTTGAACTTCGGACCCCATTGAGTTGGGTAAATTTATTAAAATAAAATTTGCCCCGTCATTCTTATCTGCATACGTCAAGGACGTACTCGACAACGAATTACAACTGATTATAAAATTACTTTTCGAGCAGCCACAGCCCGGTTAACTGTAAACGTTGATCGTGTTTGTTTTAATTTCTTTTTATTACACTTCAATCCACTAGTAAGTGTAATTAATTAGTGTGTAGTTTGTTATAACTTGAATAATAAATTTTTTATTTGTCATTAGAGAAAATGGCTAAAATCAAGGCTGGACCCGTTGTTGACATCCTTGGCGATGAAATGACCCGTATAATCTGGGATTCCATTAAGGAAAAACTCATCCTACCCTTCTTGGATATTGAGCTACACATCTACGATTTAGGAATTGAAAATCGAGATAAAACTAAGGATCAAGTAACTATCGATTGTGCCGAAGCCGTTAAGAAATATAACGTTGGCATAAAATGCGCTACGATTACACCTGACGAAGTTAGAGTAAAAGAATTCAATTTGAATGAGATGTGGAAATCTCCCAACGGAACCATCAGAAATATTTTAGGAGGCACAGTTTTTAGAGAAGCTATCATTTGTAAAAATATTCCTCGTTTGGTAACCCCTTGGACTAAGCCTATCATTATTGGACGTCATGCACATGCCGATCAGTACAAAGCTACAGATTTTGTTGTACCTACTGCTGGTAAATTAGAAATGGTTTTCACACCTTCATCGGGCTCTGAAGTGCGTTACACGGTTAACGATTACAAAGGTCCAGGAGTTGCTTTGGGAATGTTTAACACAGACCAATCGATTGTTGATTTTGCACATTCTTCTTTTAAATATGCATTGAACAGAGGTTATCCTTTGTACTTGAGTACCAAGAATACCATTTTGAAAAAGTGAGTATAATTTTTTTTATAATTAAAAAAATAAAGACCAAAGCAGTTTTCACTTCTGTTCCCACAGTATTGCATTGGTCTATGGGAACCTTGATATTATTTAATTACATAATATAAAAATGCTAATCCACAAGTGCTTCGCTTATCCAAATCTGTAAATTATGCTTTAATGCTTTAATAAAAATATATAAAAGCAGATCAAAAATGCATTTGCGTTTCACGAAGACTTTGCTAAACTCCACGAGTTTCTATGTTATTAAAAAGTATAGAACTTATCAACTGATTCACACCATGCACGGAAATTTACATTGACAATAAAATTTATGCTTCATGTTTATTTAAATTTTATTGCAAAATACTACAATAATACTACATACTGATAAATTACACACTGACTTTCAGAATTATCTGTACACATGTCAACATAATCAAATAAAATAGTACGTAAGTAATATTTTTTAATCAACTATACGAAAAATATTATTTGGCTAATTATTATCGTTTTGAATTTAGCAATTGTGGACGAAAACAATGATAGAATTATCGTTTAAGATTACAAAATTATTATCTATTTATACAACAAAATTTGATGTTCAATTTTTCATTACGCTTATTATATGTTTTTATTGTTTTTAGATACGATGGTCGTTTCAAGGACATCTTCCAAGAAATATACGACAAGGAATATAAGAAGCAATTTGAAGCAAACAATGTATGGTATGAACATCGTTTAATCGACGATATGGTAGCTTATGCTATGAAATCCGAAGGTGGATTTGTATGGGCATGCAAGAATTACGATGGAGATGTTCAGTCCGATTCCGTTGCTCAAGGATATGGTTCCTTGGGTCTAATGACCTCAGTTTTGGTGTGCCCAGATGGAAAAACTGTAGAAGCTGAAGCTGCTCATGGTACCGTCACACGTCACTATCGATTCTATCAACAAGGAAAGGAAACCTCAACTAACCCAATAGCTTCCATTTTTGCATGGACAAAAGGATTGTTACACAGAGCAAAATTAGATAACAATGACCAATTGAAAAACTTTGCGGAAACACTTGAAAATGTGTGCATTGAAACAATCGAGTCAGGTTATATGACAAAAGATTTGGCCATTTGTATTAAAGGCATGAACGGAGTTCAACGTTCTGACTACATGGAAACTTTTGAATTTATGAACAAGTTGGCAGAAAATTTGCAAAAGAAACTATCTGGTTGACTCTTAAAAGGAGCAAAGTCGCATTTATAAATTGTTACTGCATTTTTTATTTTTAAATTACAAGTTTTAAAGTTATTTTCAACAGGATTCAGTTTTCTTTCGATTATCCAAATAATATAGTTCGACAACAAACTATTTTAAATAATTCATTGAAAATAATTTTCCTCAATTAATTGTTATTGAAAATACGAATTTTATATTATGAAGCTTTTGTATTCTGAGGTTCACGGTTGTAATAATAAATTTATATAAGAAAGCATTCTTTTAAATAATGTAACAAAATGAGAACCCTTGACCCATTTCAGTTTGATTAAATTTTGAAACACCCTGTGTACCTTGAAACAAACAAGTTTACAAATAACGTAAAAATAAGAACAAAGAAATTTAATTTTGAAATAAGGTAGGTGAAAAACCACCAAACTGAAGGCGACCTAATTTACTCGAAAATCATAATCCAAAATATGTTTTGACATTTACATTATAGGTTATGTTGTCGAGCTGTTTTGTCAAAACATTAACGAATTGTGATTTCTTATGCATTTTCAAATTTATTTCGAGTATTAGGAAGCAATAATGATACCACCGCTCGCTCCAGGACAAAAAAACGAACAACAAAATATGGTTGGATGGGTAAATAAACAACAACCGCATAGTAAAATTATTTACCAAACTTTACTTATAGAAAAACACGTTTAACATGAGGCAAGTGACTCTAATGAACTTGGCTGCTTCAAATTTAGGTGCGAAAAATAACAATATCTTAAGTTATGCTAATGCAGGATGTATTACGAGTCCCAGTAAATCGTTGGATATCCTACGTAAAAATTTACAGAGTGCCATCAATAGGGATATCGATAACGTTATCAAAAAATACTTGGAGGTTGAAAATATACTATTGTTTTTTACTTGGTTTAAAACATTTCTTGTAGAAATTTTTTCAACCCGCAATCAACAACATTCGAATGAATTTAGGTAAAAATAGTGTCAATGATGATCTTATCAAGAGCGTCTGTCAACAAATGTTAGAAGAAGCTAAAGTTATGTATAAAAGTGCGTCTTTATCTAGAGACAGTTCCCCTTGCGATTACAGTGACTCGGAGGGTGGAAGTTTTGCTGATTGTCGTATTGAAGCCATGGTAGTACTACTAAATTTTAGTAATTTTATTATTAACATTGTTATTTTAGAGTCCTATGCATTTTAAACGTAAAGAATCAGACACCGATTCAGAAACTGGATACTTCATAAATTGTAAGAGGCAGAAACCAAGAAATATTAAATTGATGGAACAGTTTTACCACAAATTACCCGAAAAAAGAGAGAGTCCTAAGTGGAACCCCGACAGAATTCATCATAACACTTTGTTCATAATGGGAGCCAGGGCTAACAAAGTTTTGGGTTACGGTCAAACGAGAGGGCGATTGTATGTCAGACATCCTGAAATGTTGAGGTATTCTGGTGACTCTGAGGATAAGGAATGGTTAGCATCGCGTAATTTAATGCCGCCAAGCGGAGGTAAAGCGTATTTAATGTTGTTGGAAGATATACAAGAGTTAGCTTCGAAAGATGATTATAGGAACAATCCAAATTTGCAATTAAATGAATTGCAAGGATTCGAAGCGCCTTTATTCATGATTAATAAAATTAAGGCGTTCTTAGAATACGTGAGAACCGATAAGAAGCAGCAAATTGTTGCTAACATTGATGCATTTGATTTCCAAAGAGGACAATCGATGACGCCAGTCGATTCAGCTCCTTCGACGCCCTCAGACACACTTCAAACTTTGGAATCTCAATCTCTCAGTACTACCAGTTCTAAACAATCAGATCTCAATGGTTTAATTAATATTCCCGAAAGCAGTCCAGGATCAAATCACTCGTTTATGTCCGGTCAGTTTACTCAAAGTCCTCTGCGTAATTCAAGTAGTGTTTCCCCTAATATGTTAATGGGAGTTACTGTGGACAATTCAAATAATAATGGCGCAATTTTAAATTTAGTAGATAATGTGCACACCGACAAAATTTTAGTTAACTTATTATCAGCTCACAGTTCGACAGATAATTCGCAAGATTTTTAGAATTTAGCCAACTTTTTCTTTTTGGACAGATAACATTATTTTAAGTTGAAATTAAAGGTGCTGTTCATACCAAGAAGTACTTGGTAAATGTCTACTCGATTGTGTTCTTGGTATGTAAATCGTCTGTTTATTAAGTACATCAAAGTATTTCCAAAAAGAAAAAGCCGTTTTAAAGTATTTAGTATATATTTTGGATATCAAAAATATTGCAAATAGTGTAGTTTGTAAAATAATGCAAATCCATTTTTTTTAATAGCATGACATTGATATTAATTTTTTTCAATCTAGTGTAACGTTAGAGTGTATCTAAATATTGCCTCTAATGTGATATTGATATACCAATAAGATTAGATACATGTTTTGTTTGGATACACTCTGACGTCTCATAAATTGGCTCGTATTGATAAACTAAATGAAATTATTTTGCAGAACTTTCTGAATTTTTCTCAGAACAAAGATGGTGTGTTGTAGATTTTTAGGTCAGGGGTTTTATTTACTCAAGTGCACATGCAATTTATTTGTTTCGTTTATTTCTTAATGTAAAATGAAAAAGAGACCTTCCTAGACTAGAGAACTTCCAGGTTCCATGCGAATGATTTATTTGCTAGCAAATGTAGTTATGGTTAAATACCCTCTGAAAAGTTATATGGTTTTACAAATAGTATTACCAAATTTATTTAATTTTAAAATCGATCGCTCATATTTTTCCTAGCTTAATTATTTATTTATTTTATATTTATATTTATTATTATTATTATTTATTTTATATATATTTGATTTTCGATGGTTTTCTACTTAAATTATTTTTTCGAAATAGGCAATATAAGCAATTTGATTCATATGAATTCCGGTAACTCAATTTCAGATATTTATTATTATGTAATAAAATGGAAATCTTCTTTCACTTAGAGGAGGAATTTATTATTCAATACCAATAGATTTGAGGATGTAGTTTATAAATTCTGGAAATAATAAATTAAGTTGAAAGTGTATCTGGCACAACCAGGAATGAAACCATAGTTTTTAGCTTCCTAGTCTGCCGGTTTATTCTTTATATTGCACTGCATTATTTTGTAACTTTGATGAAACGAGTTATAACAATTAAAGTAAACAAAATTCCTGAAATTTGTATAATTTAACAAATTAACAAAAAAAATAGGTTATTACTAAATAATTTTCAACTCAGCATCTTGACACAAATGTGGAAAGCTACTGATAGGTCAGAGGAGGGGCAAACTTATTTGAACTTTTGTACTGATTCATCGAATAGTTGAAAACCACAATAGATTTGTTTGGATTTTTTTTAACTCAAAATGATACAACGCCTAGGTCTAAAAGTTACAAAATTCAAACTGCTTTTTATTTAAAATTTTAAACACTTTTGGTTTTGAAAGGGGGGCAGGCGTAAATAGTTTACATAATATTTGGAGGGGGATATGATAGATGACCTCGAACCAAATACGGCTTTGCCATCAGCAGTAAGAAGTCGAAAATATTTTACTATGGTATAATACGAAACGGCTACTACGTCATAAAATGTTAACCTGATTGTGAAATATTTAAAAAAAACTGGAAATTATTAAGATTTTTTTTGAAGATCAACAGATTTATATAAATTACAAAATTTGGAGTTGGAGTGGTTTTCTCTAATTTTAAACTAAAATCGAAAGAAAACCTGAAAGTTTCAATTAAAGTGAAGCTTACTTTTTAATATGTTCTATGATTTCTACAAAATTTAATTAATTAAATTAGTATTTAGTTTTTTACTAAAAAAATTAATATCAAATATACCTACTTATGCAATTTGTGTTAAATGTGTAACTAGTAATTATGTGTTTCAAAAATGTTTTGACCCTTTGGTACACACTCCTAGCTTTTTTAATATGTAATATGACGGTTACGGTCTGATGCTTAAGTTCGTTGACTACTAAGCAGTGCGTATTCAATTTACCAGCTACAAATACCATAATAGTAAATTTGCTTTAACTGTGGAATCTAAATGTAGAAAACTTAAGACATACTAACAAATGCTTTTATTCAAATAGCTACATGCGGCGGGGAATTATAGCAAGATAATCATTTTTGCAAACTTAATAAATGACAAATTGTGGAGTGTCAGTCTGCGGTGTGTGAACGAGAAGGTTATTTTAAGCGGAGCCGCTAGTATTTCAAATAAAGGGTTTGAAAATGTATTTGAAATAATTGTAATTCTAAAATATTTGAAACACTGTTACAGTATTTTGTTGTTGTTATTTGTGTTTAGTTAATTTCATGTTATCCATTTCGCGTTAAAAGAAATAAAAAATGTATATAGTAGGTATTTTGTCAGGACCGAAATATTTTTTCATGTTAAATGGTTTCCCTTAAAGATTTGATGTTTTGTTTTAATAATTAGGTAGGTACTAACATTTTGTAAATAATGTAATGTAAAAATGTAAATAATTTAGGTTGTTTAACAGGTAACTGATTAGAGAATTGTATATTAAAATTTTTGGCCAAATGAATAAATACAGTAACAAATTGGTTATGGAATGAGTGAATACTGAACGGCCACCCTGCATAAATAATTTATGCTAGCAAGAGTATTTTCTCTTCAACCCAATATTAATATTAGAATTTATTGGGGTTAAAAATATTGCAGAAAAGAGTTTTCGAAGAAACACTCGTTGTAGGAAACTGATAATGCATGCTGTATAAAAATATTTTTTAAATTTGTGACATACATAAATACATAATACATACATAACCAGCTGCTTAATTAATACTTTAGTAATAATGTTATCTAGTCATAATTTTTTTAAATTATATATTAGGAATTAAAATAAAAGTGTGTAAAACTGTTTGATGTTTTCGGGTGTAGATTTGTGTACCTAGGTGGTTTTAGAGAAATTAATTGTTGTGGTTTGAAATTATTTTATGTGCCATATTAATTGTTAGTCTTGTTAAATGTGTTTTATTTATTACAATTTATTCAATATTATAATTACTTACTTATCTTCTTAAAATTGTTAATTTTATTAGTTTGTGTTCCTAATGCAAGATTTGTTTGTTTAAATATTTAAGACATTATATTCTTGCAAATAATATTTATTTACATATTTAATTCTTAAATTTTATTTGAAATGTTTTATTTTAAATTAAATGAGCAATTATTGTTGTCTTTATAAATCTTCTTTGATATTTAATTTTTTCCCTTGTATAATAGAGGTCCTGTTATTTTTAATTTTATATACAATTACTCCAGAAATTATTAATACACTCCTGTGTTACTGAAGAGTTCTTTTGTCATATAAAAATAGATTTTATAGAAAAAATTTTCTGATAATTTTTGTTACAAATTTTATTCCCTTTATTTTTGTTTCTGTACATTTTTCTATTTTGTCGCACCGTTTTTGAGTGACAGGAACTTGAAGAAGACTGTAAAAATTTTAATAAATTAACATTGCTCTTATGGGAGCTTTATTAAAAAATTTATTAGTCTTTTTAAAGTTGCTGTCACTCTAAAACGGTGCGACGAAATAGAAAAATGTATAAAAACAAAAATAAAGGGAATAGAAATTGCAAAAAAAAGTGAAAATTTTTTCTGTAAAATCTATTTTTATATGACAAAAGAAGTATTCGATAGGTAAAATTTACATTACTAATATAGGAGAGTATTAATAATTTCTAGAGTAACTGTACATCCAACTTGGCAATTATTGGTTCTGCGAGCATTAATTATTTGTTGTAACTTGGTTGAAAATCGCAAAAATTGAGTTTAGGTTTTTAGAGTGTGGAAATCATGGTAGTGGCGGTGGTATTATGAAATATTATTGAGTTGTATTATCTAACTGGGGTTGGAATGCTTACCCTAAGATCTTAAATTTTAGTTACGGCATGCGCATAAAGATCACATATTTATGTTAAAATTAGATGACGGCAAACAAGATCTGCTTAGCTGTTCAACAATGCACGATAGTTAGCAATGATACGTATTTTGTCTTCTAAAATCAAAATTAACATAACAAATTTGTAAATAACATCTTTATTAAACAATGCAAGATTGGCAAAATTATAGATCTATTGAACTATTCATAAACATAGAGCTTACTAAACTTTTCATTTCGTCATTTGTAAAACATAAAGTAAGAGGACCTTTACCACGGTTCCAGGAATCATTAATTTCGTCCAAAGTTGCACCGAGTACAAAAACCATACCGTTAAATTTTTGCCATGATTCAACATATACCTGAATATTTTGGCAACCTTTAAATATTTTAGGTCCTCTCGATAGTACCTCCTGGAATACAGCTGCTAATATTTCTGCATTTTTATGGGGTATATGGGTAACAGATAAAACAATGTCCAATATCTTCGTGCATAATGCATTTATTATATATCCCAAAGTTTTCTTAAATACCGAAATGGGAAGAGTTTTTCTCCAAACACATTTAAGAATTTGATATTGCTTCAAACACGTTTTTATACCGTCGCCTGCTTCGGCTTCTAGCACTCCGGATATAGATTCTTCATTAAAATTATTTTGCTGTAAAGTAATTTCCATTTGTTTAACGTGTTCTTCGACATACGTGAGAAATATTTCGCCTGCTAATGTTCGCAGTTGATGTGCTTGATCTGTAAACAGCAAAGGGTCTGTTAAACTTTCAGGGGGCAGTTTTTTGCCATGCGATTTATTCAGTTTAATTAGCTGATGGGCTATGTACATGCAATTATTACGAAATAGAGCAACAGGTTTAGGTGCAATTTGAAGCAGTCGCTCATTGTGACCACAAACTATATTACCATACTGGTAAAAAATACTTTGAAGGGTACAAATTAATCTTCCTGAAGATACAGTTGATTCGTGAATTGCTTGTTGCAGAAGTTTTCCCGTCAATTCGATTAATTCGAGAGTACTGCGAGATATACAACATACTGGAAAATCGTTCAATTTTAACGGATGATCCGAATCATCTGGATTTCCAACGAAAACAGAATTTAGAAGATCTTTCTTCATAATTACAATTGCGTCTGCCAAATATTGATTGCACATTTTGCTGATATACAATATATCCATGTTATCAATAATTTCCCCGAGTGGATTTTTTTTTTGATCAAAAATTTCCAACTTGATCAACTCTTTTTGAAATTTTCTCGTATTAACGATAACTTCTTTGTATAAATGATACATTTCGTCGGTGACGGGCGTCGTATTATTTAAACAATCTTTTAGTAAACAATCGCATAATGAGTGTTTTATTTCATTTCCAATAAAACGCACAGAATTAAACTTTTCATTTTTATAATAAAACCTAAGCTTTAAGAATTGAAAAATTTCAACAATTCTGTTGTAAACCTCTTTATAATGAATTTTCACCGGCGATCTTTTAATTGCATTCAAAATGTGATAGTTTGCATCTTCTTCAATTTTAACCGACGTATTGCTAATTATTATAGGCTTGCATATGTGTTTCCACAACAATTTACCGATATTTTTTAGATAAGATAAGTTTTTAAACGAATGTAAAACAAATAGTAAGTTCTCCATGTCATGAAAATTCTTTTTAATTTTTAACGAATTAATTTGAAGAATTTTAGGTTTATTTACTTTAATTTTAATAACTTTTTCGAAAATCCCAATCAGTTTTTCTTCCAAAGTTTTTTTATCTTTTGCCATTTCTGCTTTTAATATTGAAATAACGTCGGTAACTTCGTGTTGTGGTATACCATCGACACATTGCTCGACGTATATTATTTCTTGAGCTGCATCGATGTATTTTTTCCTTTCTAGCAATACCTTAACTCTTATTAATAAATCGTGAATAAGCATTAAATTTGCTATGCTTCTTAATGTCATTACAGATTGCTCCAGTTCTATAGAAAGACCATCAACTTCGTCCACTTGTTTTGATACATCAATTTGCTTTTGTAAATTTTCAATATCGAAGGTAATTTCTTTCTTTGCATCTAATAATTTTTGTTTTCTTTTTGACCATTCATCTTCCATATGGTAAATGCTTCCAATGTAATTATTAATGTCTTGCTTACATTTTACCAAATCCAGATTTTCATCTGAAATGAAAACTTCTGTTATAAAACTCATGTTTTAGAGTTTTATTATCTTGAGCGTGATCTTCAATTTTCTGGTTGAAAACGAATGCAAATTTAAAAAGTTATTATTATACGAGTAATTTTGAAATGTCAATAATTAATAAAAATATGTTGATAGTTAAATGTTTGTTTTGTATATTTTTCTATATACAGGGTAGTCTTTTTTAAATCCGTTTTTGAATATTTTAAAATTCCTGAAGTAAACGTCGCGTCGTGCAATTTCCGAAAAAAACGATACATCATTACATCATCAGCATTTTCTGGAACAAAAAACTCAAAATCAAATTATGATTGTATAATGTCATATAATGTGATGGTTAAGTAGAGGGAAATAAGAATAAGATTAGATTATCTTGATTAATATTTTATATTTTTATCACTTTATTAAATTGATGTATTACTAAACAAAGTTGACAAAGCATCAAGTAATAGGATACGATTCAATGATTTAGTTTGCAGATTTACATGCATCGGTTTACATTTTTTTTTCTTAATTTTTGTAAATGTAGTAAACGCGATTATTTTTGATTATTTTATTATCAAAATCATAGCTTATCCTTATTTCAAATCATAGCTCATATAAAGTTTTAAATAATACAACTGGAGTCTGGAAGAGCCCATAAGGTTTCCAAACACAGCTAAATAAATTCAAAAAGGAATCTTATGTACAATGTTTGTTAGGAAACTTGCCCATTAATTAATTTTTCAAAGTTTAGGTGTTTTAAAAGATTAAATTATTAGGTTGAAATGTTTATTGATTCAGAAAAATGTATGTAATTGGACCGGTAAATTAAGATTTAAATAATATAATGTGCGTTTTTGATTTTCATTGAAAAAAGAAAAATCTTGAATTGAAGATAAAAAAATCTTTGAATACATAATATAATTTAGTCACGAGTTATGATTTTAATATTAATATTATTTAACAAATAAGTTAAAACAGACTAACCCCAAGCATAGAAAAAAAATCTGCATTAACTTTATTTATAAAAGAATAATCATAAAAGATTTGTAAGCCTGTAATTTGTTAATCCATTTGTACCCATAATTTTGGACATTTGTGGATATCTAGCACTTATATCTTTCGTCTTTAGGGGTGTGTGCATTTACAATAATTTTGTTTGATATACATACTTAATATTTCTTCTTCTTCGCCCGTTAACTCTGCGACCTGTTCTTCGATGATCCGAAGCCACTGTTTGTACTTTCAGCATATTAATTGTTTTACATCCATGGTAGTTTATTAGGTTTACCTAGGATATGCCCTTATGCCGTAATCTTGGTTTTTTATTGTTTGTAAAGGTACGTCATTACGTGTAAATGGGGTGGTGTAATAATCTTAAAAATGTTTGTTAATTATTTGCATTTTGTTGGTATCGATTGATGGGTTTCTGGTGGTTGTTTGAATTTAAAGATGGGTTGTGTTTAACTGATTTTTATTTAATATTTAATAATAATGCCTTAACTATATTTACACTTACACTACACATTGTTAAACCTACTTTGTCTACATCTTAACTACTACTCTACTATTCCTCAACTCATCTACATTTTACTTATTAATATAATATTGTAATATTAACTACTTATTCATCACATACCAAGGGGTCATCACACGTTGGCTTCCTTGATATATGAATATTGAATGTGCAGCAAAATAACAATATTGCTACGTTACCACAGTGGTACCCTGGTACCTAAGGGTACCACGGGATTTACGTGCCCTTCAAAGCGCGGAATCTCTCACAATTAAGTTTCAACACTGGATTAAAACTGAGTACTTTAGTGCCAGTTCTGTTAGAATATCCTCAATAAAAACAATATTAACTGATATAAACATATATTAATCAATCACAACGTACTGATCATACCATACAATCAGTGCTATTCTGTAACTAGACATAATATTAGCAACTTGCTAAACATGAAAAATATTGCTAAATAATTCTATATATAGATATAGTTCTATGCTTATTTAGCAATATTGCTAAATATTATTTCAAGTTACAGAATAGCACCGAATATTATGTCAAGACAATAGCTATTTACAGACGAGCTGGAGAAAGCGATACATTTTAGGTTTGTAAGCAATATATCAGAACGAGTCACTGTATCTAGCTTTATGTCCAAGACAGGTCCTTTCCAAAATAAAAATAAAAACATAAACTGATAACAAAAATTTACACTTTTAAAATAAACATTAACTTTTTTAGAACGGGTTGGAATATAATATTCCACATCTTATCTTATCAACATCCGCTGTAGCAAGATAGGTCACGATTCGTATAAATTACTTTATTGTATATAGTGAGAAAGCGGTGCGCAGTGCTTTCCCTTTATATGCAATATCACGTAACCTTTATATACACTACCATATCCCCTTATAAGCAAGTTTATTACAAACACTACGGTAACGTATCACATTCCAGGCTATAAAACTGCTTAGAATGTATATCTTTCGCTAGTCTTGGACGTAAAAGATATTTATGTACACTATATATTTATTATCGTAGTCCAACAAGTTCAACTAACTTCCTAAAATAATGATCATCTCTGCTTATTCTTTAAACATACTATATAAAAGTTGGTCATACCCCATACCCTTTCTGTGGGTGCGCACTTTTAATATGATCTCTATCTTCTTTGACTCTTTGAGGTCAAGGAAAGAGGTCACAAAGTATAAAAAAAGTATTTACTTTTAAAATTTCAACTTTTCTTTAAATTACTTATGACGCACAGAAGCAGGCCCGGACTGGGACCTAAAACCGGCCCGGGCATTTTAGAGACTGTCGGCCCTCTACTACATTAGATCGCTGATGTCTTGCTTCGGATAGTACTTAAAAAATAAATCCAGTTGATCTTTCTCAGGATGTTCAAAATAATTAAACGAAGGAATTGAATTGTTATCTTGCTCAGTTTCTAGCTCGGTTGTAGCAAGATCAAAGGCTTCAACATGGTGTGTCATAATGTGCTCTTGATTAATTTCTGATTTCTGATCATCTAACTGTTCAATACATACTAGTTCTTGATCTTGATATGAACTATTAGTAACTTCATTTCCCGCCACTCCATTAGATGTAGACGAATGTGGACATGCAAAAACATTTGTCAATTTAACACATTTTTGGGCACTAGTTTCCAAAAGTTTTCGTTTCTTTAGCCTAAGTTTTTCTGCTCCTCCTTTGCGCTTTCTTTTGTTATCCATTACTCAGTTCACCAAAGACAAGACAAAGACAATCATTTTTATTTTTAAATTATGCAATAACTGGTGTTAACTCTAATTGAATATTTTGTTTTATACATAAAGTTGTAAAATAAATATGAGATATATAAATATAAAAAAAACACAAGATGTAAAATAATTATGAAGTTTTACGTAAAAAAAGTTGATTTTAGCTAAAATGATGAACGCATGAGAAAACAGGCGTGCCCAAAAGCACTGGAATGTTAAAAAAAGTTAATCAAACATTTAAACTTAATAAGACAAAGAGGGATATCTGATAAAAATATTTAAAAAATTTAAAATATAAGCAACATTCACTAAGCTATTTTTTGATTTACCCTATACCTATTCACAGAAATAAAAATTAAAAATACTTACCAACTAAAATTTATAAAAAAACACGGACACACACAAACAAATAATAATAAATTATTTAAACAAGTTGAGCCTAGAATCACAAATGCACTCACAAAAAACTGAACTGAATTGCATGCAAAATGAAAAAAATTACATACTAACATCATGAAAAAAAATGTTACAATGTCATCACCACCTTGTATTTTGTCAACAATTGGGAGACTTTATTAACATTTTCTTTCTTCTAAACACGGGTGCCTTTATTTTATATTTAATCACGTACAAGTGATAAGAAGTGGCTGGTAGACATCAAGATATAAAATATTTAATACACAACATTGACAATTGTTAACTTTCGCTGTTCACGATAATTTGTTGTTATATAAAATAGCATAATTTTTTTCGCGATGTAATCATCCAGCGCTGCTGGTTAGACAGCTCTTTGACTGCGTATGGCGTATGGATCTGCCCTATGGCCAGTCCGGGCCTGCACAGAAGAGACTTGTTAATTCCCGAATGTAATTCAACGTTTTATCCACGACCATGACAAAAACCACAAATAAAAATTCTGTTTTTGAGAAACGTCAGATTTGACAAAATTTTGATCAATAATAGATCAACTAGTGTATTATGAGTTCTAATACACTAGTGTATTAAGAGGCCTCTAATCCACGCAAACGGACGTATTAAACCTTCATAATATAGTGGTCGTGGATAAAACGTTTTTACTGTGTATTTTAACGTTAGCAGTAGATCATGCTAATTACTAGGTTTGTGACTGTTTCACGACTTTACTTCACTTGGTTTTCACTATCATTAAAATAATTAGCAGTTCTATTTACTGATTATTATTGCTACAATGTATATTTTTGATATATGTATGTATAAGTTATCTCTTAAGGCAGTGTTCTAGTCTAGAATTTTGAAAAAATCGATTATTTATTTTCTGCATATTCTTAAAGTTTAGTCATTGAAGAATATATCTTCGAGAGAAAATTTTAAAATTCTAGTAATTTATGTAGTTATAGCTATTTTAGTGACGTACACTAAACCCTTGAAGCCGATTATATTATGGGGCAATGCCTGATAGGTGACCATTTCAGCTATAAATTATATAAATGTCCAAATATAGGTCAACCCAAAACACTTAAAAATCGTAAATATTTTCGTATTTACGATACTCTTCATTTCAGCTCAGTCTAGCTTTTAAAAGTCTACAATTAAGGTGCAAGTGTATTACAAAGCTACATTTTTCAATATAGTTGACATGATATCTCGAGTTCTATTTTTCCGATTTACTTCAAATTTGGTGTCGATCTTCAGTGTATGTCTGTCTATCGCCCCTACCACTTTTATAGCAAAATTATTTTTGTAACTTTGTGAAACTTTTATTCAAAACTTTGAACATGTTTATTACAAAACTACAATTTTCGACCTAGTTGACATGATATCTCAAGTTTTGTTTGACCGAGTTACTTCAAATTTTGTACTAACCTTCAATATATATCTCCCTATCGCCTCTACCACTTTTGTACAAAAATTATTTTGCTAACTACACTCGTATCTCGCTATAATCACTATCTCTCTATAATCACGACCAGTATCTCGCTTTAGTAACGCGAGTCACTTCTCCTACACTCCCTCCACTGAATTGTTAACTGGCGCCGAATTTGAATTAAGAATTAGTACTATTTACAATTCCTGCGCACGTGTTCTAATACGCCCATAAAAACATAACCTAACTAAAACTACCGGCAAATTATTTGAACGAGTGGAGATAGTGCCTTACTTATACATAGTTTTACTTACTTAGTTTTTCGTTTTCAGACAGCTGCCGTTTCGCGAAATTTTTTTTTCAGTTTTTTTTTTGGTAGGGGCTATAACGGCATTCTTACTATAAATGAATCTTTTTATTTGTAATTTTATTTCAGATGACCAGAATGGTTGCAATCGTGTCAACCAGCACACCCATGAACGTACCCAGCTTTTGGCCTAGGGGGGGGGCAAATCAAGAATTTTCTGTTGATAAATAATTCAACATAAATAAAAATGTGCATTTATTACATTTATTACATGTACTACAGGGGTATTACATTTATTACAAGTAATGAATATTAGTAATGAGTAGTAATAATATTAATAATACTGTATTACATGTTTATTTGAAAAGTAATTTTCGTGGATCCTGGATCCCTGGAAGGATCCAGGAAGGGAAGCTGCCCCCCCCCCCCCCGAGTACGCCCATGAGCACACCCCACTTTTATTTTATACTCATCTTTACTAGGTGATAAGTCGCTTAATTTTAATTTTTTTTGTTCAAAATTTTTTCTGTAGATTGTCAAAATATTAATAAATATGTTGTAAAAAAATGAATGGTAAAAATATTGTTTGTTTCTTTTTTATAGAGCTAGATAAAACACCTCAAATTTATTGCTCTAGACTAGAACACTGCCTTAAGCTGTGGGAATTAGCGGTAGTATAGCACTATTTAAATGTCCACACGCAGACGGGAAGGACAGCATATTTTTTTAATATTATTTTTTTTAAATTGGAGAAGATAGGCGTTCTACAAATTTTTTAATATTCTTACTAGTTTTTGTGGGAAATATTTGGCCCTTATAATCCAACAACTGTCGTTAAATTGACTACAAATTGTTTACTGTGTGTCTCAGAGAGTGGCGGCTGTTTTTCGTTTGAGGAGGCCTCGTATTAAATATATTATAGTAAACCAAACTCAAATTGAAAACAATTTTTAAATTTTTGAAGATGCTTAATTTTTTAATTTACTGAAAGAAAGCCAAAATAAAAAACATTCTGACACAATAAAATAAAAATTAAATTCAAAATAAAAATTAAATTTTGAATGCTGCCGAAATCTTTGTGTAGATTTCAAATCAGCGAATTTATAGTATGTTCCGTTTCAGTTGAAAAGTAAGGAAGGACAACTGAATAATTTTGCTCGTTTGTCCATTATTTCTTAATCCGCAATTTTCATTTTTAAACTGTAAATTTTAATATATTTTAATAATTAATCTAGGATTTTAATTTAATCATTTAATCAAGATAAAAGGTTTAATCAAAAAATCTATAATATTATCACACAATTTTTTCTAATCCATTCATAATTTAATTTATTCTTTAAAAAAAAATAGCACAAAATTACAATATTACATATTCAGATCTACTCCAAATTTCGTTTAAATCGCAATATGATATACAACGAAGTGGGTTCTTCTTAAGTACTAGATAAATAAGTGTTGGTCATTGTCTTATGGGTTCCCTAGCTCCTATATTTTTTATAGCTGGTATTTTACCAGTTTATTATAATTATATCATAGTATGGATATTTATATATTTACAAGTTGAAATTATTATTATTATTATTATCAGCTTTACATTCTTTAGAATATAGCTATCCTTTGTCCAGGATTCACATATCAGTTTTGCGGTGAGGATTAGGCCCCATAAACATATATCAAGATGTATCACTTTACATATGCTTTACTATTCCATCTTTTCATTATAAACTCTTGTGGGCAGCAGCCCTGTTCACAACTGCTCTCCAGTACTGTCGGTCCTCTATTCTTGACATCCAATCTCCTATATCAATTGCTTTCAGATCATCATTTACCTGGTCCCACCATCGGATCCTGGGTCTTCCTCTCCTCCTATCTTCTCCGGGTTTCCATAAGGTTGCTTTTTTTACAATTGAGTTATCGCTCATTCGCATAATGTGACCTAGCCATCTTATTCTTTGCGCTTTAGCAAACCTTACTATGCCTTCTCCTTTCAGTTCTTTGTTTATTTTGTGGTTCCTTCTAGCCCTTTTTTCTCCATTTTCTAATCTTTTGTAGCCTATGATTGTTCTTTCGAATACTCTCAATTGCTCCATTTCTGACTTAGACATGCATATATAATATATAATATATATAAAACATTCAACACATTCAAGCATTCAACATATTATGTTGAAATTACTTCACTTAAATAATATAAAATATTCAAAAATTATTAAAAATTTTGCAAAAATATAATTTTAAACTAAAATATTATGATCAAAGCGAAAATTATCATAATCTTGTTAAGTTAAAAATATTGAAAATCTTACTGTTAAAAAGCAACTAAGTTGATAGTTATTAAATAAGTTGATAAATATTATGATAACCTATATATGTATAAGGTTAATCGCTTAGAATTCAGGGGAGGCTAAGCATCCCTTACCTCCTTTGACAAACCGCCGCTGTTTCAGAATATTTAATCAAAATCAGCTAAATAAGTTTATCGGAAAACATAACGAAAGCGATGCTTTCCGAGTGGCCGCTCGGCAGCCAAAAGGAAGCATTCCTAGTCAGCTCACAAATCGACTAATAATGTAAAATCGACTGGTAATGTGTTTTTATTAATGGTCGATTCTGTTACTTCTGCATGTCAACTCATTTATATTATAAAAAAATGCTATTATAAAAATTAGACCGACGCGACGTGGGGTTCGAATTGGCGATCTCCAAACGATTTAATTATTATGATTCAATCACTTAATGCATTTCGAAATAGAGGGTTGATGGTCTAATGACATTGTTTTAATTCGTCTTATCTGTCACGATTTGTAATTTAAACAATTTTTTTTTTATATTTGATATAATAGATAATTTTATGTTTTCCGATAAAATAGTATACTCACCTCTCTTCGAAATATGATCGAAAAAATGATTTCAAATTATGAAAATAATATAGCGTAAGGATTTCGTTCCAACCGAGAGTCCCAAGACACCTCTTTCGATTTTTTATTATTTAACTAATATGTTTTTCTAAAATTTTTCATTTACCAAACTAATATTCAGTAAGCATAATGTAACACCAATAATTTCTAAACTCATAATACTCTGCGGCAGTGGCGTATGGAGGGGGGCATCATACCCCGGGCGCTACTCACAAAGGGGCGCCAAATGGTCTGCAAAAACAAAAAATTGCTGGATAATTTTTATTATAATTAATTTCATGAAAAATATATTTTAAATTATGGTTTTCGAATGGGGGGGGGGCTAAAAAGGTATTGTGTCTCGGGCGCGAGTTAAGCTCACTACGCTACTGCTCTGCAATTTGTTATAAATGAGTTAAGTCAGAATCGAATATAGATTTGCAAACTGCAAAGTGAAAACTATACAGAAATTCAGCTAATGGTAAAAGTAAAATATATTATCGAAACTAGTATTAATATCTAAATCTTTATATTCACAGGAATATACCCTCTTACAGTACATATATTATTCAATTAAAAATTAAAATAGCATACAATCCAAAGAAAAAAAATATAACTAGATTAAAATATAAAATATATGTTGAATTAAAAGTAATCAGTCATGCAAATTTTGTCTTAGGGCTGGCTTTAAAATTATGAAATGAAATCAAAATATACATAACAAATTATTGTCAAGTAATAAAAAATAAATTTTCATTATCCATTTATATAAAAAATTCATAATTCATAATTTTTCTATAAAAATTTAAGTATATAAATTAAATACTAAATTTGTGACTCTTTTTTTTGTGTACTACTAAATTGCTCTTCTGGGTGAACTTGCAGCTACAAAATCTACAGGCAAAAGGCTTTTCACCAGTATGCCGTCTGTTGTGCACTTGCAAATGACACAGTTGTTTGAATTCCCGTGGACACACTTGGCATTTGAAAGGTTTTTCTCCTGAATGAATTCTCATATGCGTTATTAAATTACCTTTTTGAACATTTTGAAAATTGCAGAGTGAACATTTAAATAAGTTTCTTTGTAAATCACAAAAATCCTTCCTGATGTGACTTATTTTCTTTATATGAAACTTCAAATTATGTGCTTGTAAATCACCAAGTTGTTTAAATTTCTGGTCGCAGATAGCACACTTAAAGGGCATATTATCTTCTGTACGGATTCCAGACTTACACAAATGTATCTTTAAGTTACTCTCTTGATCAGTCGAAAAATTACAAGAAGAACATTTGAAGAATTTTTCTTGAACTTCATCCGAATGTTTCTTCTTCATATGAAAATTCAAACTTGCTCTTTGGGTGAACTTTAAATGGCACAATTGGCACGTAGCTAACGGCTTCTCGGCAGTGTGTTGCGCCATATGAAACCGTAAACTATTTCTATGTTTGCAGATATAATCACATATCGTGCAAACAAAGTATTGTTCAGTGGTGGCAACTAAGAGATTTTCAGAGTTCCCGGTATTAAACAAAGAGTTTTCATTAAAATCTTCTTTTCCGTTTTCTTTATTTTTTGCCATAATAACACTATGGATTGATTCTGTACAACAAACACTTGTTTTATGTTCAATAATTAAAGAGATCAATTTATTATTTTCTAGAGTCAAAGACTATAATAATTATTAATTGGTTTATCTACACAAGTTATTACCATTTTTATATTGAAAATCTTCCGAAGGTAAATTTTAAATTTCGATAATTTCGTCACAGTAATCCATTAACACATTTTTCAAATAATTACCAACGGTTAATTTATATTTTTTAGTGCGGTTATGTTTTGAGAGCAAGTACGTTCGATCTGAGGCGTATTTTTGCGAGTAACCAAAAGTAACCGGTTAGTTGGTCCATGGTTGTTAACGGTTATGTATAGTACCATGGTTGTGACTGGTATTTCTCCCACTACAATTTTAACATTCCGTTAAAATACAAATGGAACCTAACCAAACTTTTTTTTAAATAGGTAATGAAATTGAAATAATTTATTTTTCTTCTACTATAATAGGTATTGTTAAATGCCGATTACGACATATGATTTAAGAATTCATAATAAAATTTATTCCAATTAAAATTTTGAACATAGGTGAATTTTAACGGATTATGCGCAAATTAAAATTTTTTCAAAAATAACTTAACTATTTATGTTATTTTTTCTAAATTTATTTAATTTTATTTATTTTTGCAGTTATTTAATTATTAGCTACTTTTGGTTTTTTACATTAACTTTATAATTTTTGATTTGCAAATACGCGATTAAGCAAGTTGTTTAAATTTGGATTTAATTAAAATTTGCAGCTTGTCACTGGTAATATGTTGTGGTTTTTTATTTTCATATTGTGATAGTGTATATTCGAATAATTGGTGTATAATCTGTTCATTCGAGAAACAATATTTGCTCTACTCTGTAGGTATGCTTATCTATTTTGAGATGTATTTTTGCTAATTGAAAATTTCTACACGGTCCAAAAAATGTAAAATTAATAAATTTTTAATTCATTTGTTGGTATAAATTTAAACCATTTACCAATGTCTGATTATTATCGGTTACAATTTTCGTTCCTTTAATTTTTAATTATTTTTCATCTTATCCATTTACTTCTTCTGATCAAGACATGATCTTCTTTATCATCAAATTTTTTTGTAAGTTGATTAAATATAAATTATACAAATTTTTCTTAATGTTGAAATTATATAAAACGTCAAATTTTAAATTGTGGCGGGCACTTCGATAACTGCGATTGGGCATTTCAAATCGTGTGATTTAAAACTAACTCTTTTTCGAATTAACTAATTAAGAAATTGCTAGTACTGTACACTTAAATGACAGTGGCGGATTGTCAGAGGAGAGCCTTAGCCTCCTCTAAAATTCTGGAGCATTAACAAACTATTAACATTTTCATAAAAGCACAATATGGATTTTCGATAGCAGATCTATCAAAAGATAGATACTCCATCTTATTTTATATGTTTCTAAAATTTCGTTACAATAATTAAAAAATTGCTTAAATTGACTAGATTATATTTTTATTTGCATATTCTCTGCTCCATTAATTGAATTTGTAATTCATTTCCACTTTCATTTTTCAATGATCGTGTAAGCAAAAACTCTTTTTTTGCCGAATGTCTGATAGCACAAAATTGTATGATAACTATGATATGATAGTATGATATAATTGCTCCTACAACAGAAAAAAAAAGACATATTAATGTAGCCATCTTGTTCCTGGATGCTTGGTTATAGAAATTTTGTTTTTCATAAATGGGATCTTCATATGTTTGCCTGGGGCTCCAATAAGTCGGCGACTCATAGTCATAATATCTTTTTGGTGTGGTTCTATGCTTAATCGATCGCAGATCACCATAAAGAGAATAGTGATTCAATTCCATATCGTAAATTTTACGGCTTGTGGGTTTACTTAATACGTTATAAGCTTCTGAAACCTTCAAAAACTGATAATGTGCCAATCCATCATTATTTACATCTGGATGATAGATTTTGGACAATTTTACGAAAGCATCCTTTACGTCCTTGGTGCAACAATTCTTCGGTAACCCCAGCACTTGATAATGATTTTTGTGCAAATTTCTTATATTTTGAAATTTGATGACTTTGACCGAAACCCTTTGCAAAGGGATTTTAATAAAGCTCGTGCTAACCTTAATAAACATGTTAGAATAATTTGATCATTATTTTGATTAAAATTTAAAAATTACGCCGCAAATTTACCTATTAAGTTCAAACTGACATTACTAAAAAAAAACAATACGTAACCAAAAAGTAACGAGATGCCACTGCATTAGCAGGACCCGCAGCCTACAGCAGGGGTGAGCCAAGTACGACCCATGAGTCTTTAATCCGGTCAGCAACGTCCCTTTTTAGGAACGTGTATAGCCAGTAATATATTCTTTTTATACCTACTTACTTTTAGTGCGATTTTGAGTAATTTGATTGATTACAAATACAGAATTAAACAAAAAAAAATTGAAATTTTAAGTTATCCTATTATCATTCTAGTACAGAATATATATTATGTATCTTTGGATATGTCTTCCAAATGTCAATGGTGATTTATTATTATTTATTAGTTTCCAATATATTACTTTTTGAAATGTTATAATTATTAGCTGATTGAATTCATATGAAGTCATGTAGGCTGGCGGAGTTCATGTTCCAGAATTCATTTTTGCTAAAATGTTTTGATTCTAATAAAAAATGAGAAGACTAGCTTTCTCTTGCAGGGACGGCCGCGCATAACTTTTCAGTTGTGGGTAAACGGGATTAGGGGTTTTATTAGAACGACATACATAGTTCATCAAAGTCGTTGGACTGTAACCGAGTCATGGTTTTAATAGGTTTTCCGTATTTTCCGGTCTGATCCGGTTTCCGGCCACTAAAACACTACTGCATCTATTTACTTCGAGCACACATACCATCAACAAAATGAACTATGGGAGCGTTCATAAACTACGTGGTTTGGCCAAGGGGGGGGGGGGGAGGGGTTAGGTAGAAAGCTACGCAGGGCTACGTGAGGGTAGGGGGGATTATAGTCAAGCTACGTAGTTTTCTTCATTTATTATGAAAGCAATTTTCAGAATATAAGCGACAACATAATATGGATATTTATTTCCGTATTTGGATTTTTTTAATTTACATTTTATATAGGTGCGCTATTTGTTTTAAAAACAAATATCGGTGTTATTCATTTTTTATATCAAATAATTTTTAAATAGTTTTGTTAACAGAAAACATAACATGTCTTCTGGACTTTATAGGAAAAAAAAACTACGTTCCATCTAGGGGGGGGGGGGGTTATCATGGTAAAAGCTACGTTAAGCTACATGATGGGAGGGGTTCTAAAGAGGTCAAAATCAAACTACGTGGTTTATGAACGCTCCCTATTCAACGATTTCTATAAGAAACATCGAAACTTTAAAATCGATTATTTCGGATATTAAAGAAAAAATGTAGGTTGATCAATGGTTATTGCTTCATTTTAATGGCATCTTTCAAATCTTATAAAAAATTTTTATCGGATCTAATGGGCGCACTGTGCGTGCTAGACCCAAATAACTATTATCGCCGTTCCCTTACTAGGTAGGCAACATACTCTGCACATATGTAGCTGATAAAACTAAAAAAGTAGGGAAACGTGCATTGTAGAAAAGCAAAAAAAATTAGCCGCATGGTTCTCCACCGAACTTTTCTGCCCAATGATGGAATGGTTGGCTTCCTTCGTTCCTTTTCTTGTATATTGAGATATTTATTTTGAAAATTTATCAAAAATTAGATGTTAAGTTATTGTGTGACTTTTGGCAGTTTTTAAATATTTTAATAGTAATTGCTTGTACGTACTTTGTAAAAAAGATTGATAAGTTGCATTGATTTGAAGCCACGTGCGGTATGGTATAGAACTATAGAGTCTAGACCTCGCACGAATTGCCATGAGCAATATTATCTTTTAATTATTTTTTTAAACGTTTTATATAAGATTAAATATTTGTGGGGTGCCTTTGTGACGTGATTTATAATAATTACAAGTGGTTTGTTGTGTTGTGTGTGGTTGCGATTTCTTGACACAGTGGCCCATTTCCGAGGCAGTTATGCAAAGTTTGAATCGCGTTAACGTGCATAGCGCAGTATGAGATTTTTGCGTCACAGTCGCACTGACGATGCACGGATTGCATCCAATCACAGCCATTGTTTGTCTCTTCCATCAGAGTTTCTGACGCAGTCGCGTATAGACGGTAACGATTAGTTACGAAGATTGCCGAATACACGCTTTGCGTCTCGCTGTTTAAACCCGTCAGTATCGTGTTGATAGTGTGGCAGAACGATAATTCCGGGAGCCCGCTAACCTATCCCGGTATCTATTTACCTTTAGTTTAGTCGTAGTTGAAGATCAATCATACAGTTTGTTATGGAGCCTCAAAGTCAGGAGATTGTAGCTAGTGGATCGCCGGCGGAAGTGCCAAACGATCCAGGGTAGGTTTTAACCCCATGCAACCAACCCTTCAATGTTGAAAATATTCCACATTTGTCATTTTGGTACAACGTTGCACTCGATTTTGCAATAATAGTTCATAATTCAATTCGCCTCATGTGCTTTCCAAATTTTTTTGGCGGTATATTAAATCCGCACATGGTTCACTAATTTTTCGTATCAAAATAAAAGCACAAAACACATGACATTCTCAGACACGCGTAGTTTATTAATTCCTGTTCATGCTTCACACACATAATGCTCATTAAGTTGTGTTTTTGTTCCAGAAAAATGTTTATTGGAGGCCTCAGCTGGCAAACTAGTCCAGGTAAGCACGTGACGATGCTTATTTCTATTTACTTTTCACTATGAATGTGATTTATATATTTTTAAACCGGTAGAAAAAATGCGAGAACTTGTTTTAATGTCCAAAAATATTCTTCCAAGATTTATTTCTTAAAATTTTCAAGTTTTTCAAAGAACCTGTATCTTAATTTTTTTTGTTCCGACCCGCTGATGCGTTTTTACGTACTTCCTGCATTTTTGCTACAATTACCTGCATGCAAGACATTACGTTTATGTGATCGTCATGTCAATTTGTATTTTATAATAGTTTTTATCGCTGTTGGATCGTTATGTTGTTTGTAGTTAAGTGACAGTTCCTTTATGATCATCATCCGTGACGAAGAACGAATGAGGTTTAAAAGAATTGTGAGCAACCAGGCGAACAAAGTTGATAAGTCCTAAATCGGATGTCATTTTGGTATTATGTCGTTCTGCTAATGCATTACGTCACTTCTAAGAGTATTAGGGGAATGCGAACGAGTGCGTGTTCTAGGGGTTGGTCACGTTCAAAAATCGCTCATCTAGATTCCATCATATCCTTATTATCTTAACACAATTTTCTTTTAATTTCTAGCTTTATTGTCTCTCCATAAAAACTCGTACCTGTTTTATTTACATAACAAAGTTTATTGTTTATGTGCGCATAGGTTTAGGCTATTGAAATTTATGTAAGGTCAGTGCCGGACCCAAAAATTATCACCAGAGGGTATTTTCTCCTTTTCTTATAATTTTTAAATATAGCTGCCATTCAAAACCCGTGAAGGTCTTGGCAGGTGAGCTCACCCCTGACCATATCTTGGATCCGCCACTGCACTATTATTTGATTTGTAACCTTCACTTTGTTTATACTTGAACGATTTTACGTAATTAAAACTAGAATATTGCCGATTTGTATTTTAAGTAATTTTCCAATAGCTAGGTATCTACCGTAATAATTCAGAAAGTAATCGTTTAAGCACCAGTAACCGCAATGTTTTTCACATCAATTGCGTCCTTTTATTGGTGAATTTTTTTTTATTGCTTGTCTCCAGCCATCCTATCCTTTGATGTTTGTATTGAAGTTAACAAGAACGATGTAGTAAAGACAATTTTTGAAATTGCTTCAGCTTTTGTGGTTTAATTGACGACGGAATTATTTTAAAGTGTTTTAAAAAATGTATCTATCAATTTATCAAATACACAAATAATTGATACTACGAATTGACCTTAAAATTAACCTCGCAAGTCGCAACAACAAAAGGAACCATACCATACATTTCAATCAATCTGCTACAACATTGATAATTTTTAAAGCTCAATAACTTTTCTTTTAAAAACAGAAAAGTAAAAGTTTGTGAAATGATTAGTAAAGTTTTTATAAGCGAAGGGTTGGAGAGTTCAAAAATTTATTAGCTGTGACATCATTAACTTATCGATTTTAAAACAAATATTTGTCGTTATCAAGTTTCTCCTACTTTTTTGATAATGAAAAAACTAGCAGTTTCAAAGTGACTTATTATATTCATCAAAGAAACTAAAAAAAACAGAATAAAATTAAATACCAAATAACCACGTGTAACTGCTATATGACTTACGCCATAAGAATATTACTTGGTCCAGGCAACTCTTCAGTTTTTTTGAGAAAACTGCAAATAATTCATTTATTTATAGACAATTTTCCATAAAAATCTTTTTTTCGAGCACAACCAATCGTCAACTTACGTTACACACGCACATGCAAGTCTGAGGATCTAGTGTCTAGTCTGTTCAAACCACGTCTGCCGACTTGCTTGAGCGTGCATCAAAAATTTCGTAACTTGCCTTTCCGTAATATTTTCCATAATAATATAATATGTACACAATTAAATTGTTTGCTATAATTTCATTTCCGAGTCAATTATTATCTACTGATGGCTACTTGTCCTATTTACAATTACGAAATGTCAACCCTGTAGAGAAACTGACAATCAAATGTCGAATTAGCATTATCACTTGAAAATATTTGTCTTCTTAGTGAATTGCTAAGTTTCTACACTAAAGTTTTTAAGCTCAGCTATCTGTTTGTTCTTATTAACCCAAACACTTTAAAAAACTGTTTTATTGGTTAGGATTTTATTTGAAAATTATTTATTTCTGTTTACATGTTACTTCCATTTTTCCATTGAAAATTCGTAAGTTTTGAAGTTCCTTCTGCAAGCATCAGACCCTTTATGTCGCGTAATAACTATTTTTTATCCCAACTTAATGATTTTATTATTCATATATGCATTGAACATAATCAGTGCGCGTATCTAATTTTGCAAGCAAAGCAGTGATCAAGTTTTATGGAAGTAACCTAACGAACAATATAATATACACTTTGGGATGCAAGTTGACGGCATGTTATCTAATAACAGAGATATAACATAGACTTCCACCGCTAGGTTACGTTAATGTATTGTCAAAAGCGAAATAGTCCTCTAAATACGCCTTGCGCCCTGCGCTTCTGCTCTTCATCTTTGCGCTCTGGCTAATGGGGTTTCCGTGGACCTAGTACCTGTCTTTCTTGGTAGGAATCGTGTGCAATATTACAAAACGATGTGAGAATCATGTTGTATCGACTTCTTGGATTAATAAGCAAGTTGTGAATACTAATTTTTTTCTGAGAAGCTATGATGAAAATGAAATTTAGCTATGGGCATTTGGTGTGCAGTCGAAGAACTATGTTGCGTAGTACGGATGTGATAGAAAGATTATATAGAAAATCACCATAATGCAATATAAATACTGGTAGTAGACCCAGATTGTTAATGCTTGGTTTCTTTAACATAACCTTACTTATACTAAAACACTAATTAGATCAGAGATCTCTTGCTACCGATTTTGTCAATGTATCGCATAATCAATATTTCATGTGTATAACTCTACAATGTAAGGTACAAGGTGTAGGGATATTTTGTAACTTCAATATAGAAAATGTTGTAAAAGTTAATTACTCTACAGTACCTATCTCTGATAAAAAGAAACTGCTTGAAAACTACACCACGAGAGTAGAAAACTATAAAAACATGATTGCATAATATGCACATACACATTATGTGCTCATATAAAGGATGACTTTAAAAATAGTAAATCAAAAGTTGAAGAAGTCGTAGCCATAAACCTAAAAGAAAATGAACGAACGTTGTAAAACAATATAACATGTTTCTATTTTATTAGATCTCTTCGGTTAAGCTTCATCGGGGACACTTACATACATAAAACAAATTTGAATAACTAACATTAATTTATTAATATTAATAAATCTTCAGTACTAGCTATAGCACTAACGGAGCTCTTTTGCCGCCATTACAAATTTGTTGATTCAACAATTTTTTTTTAACAGAAAGGACTTTGTTATGGCAACATAAAATTAGTTAGCAAGAAAAGTACTCTATTGAAGCTGTAGCTCCTGTAAGATTTTTTCTCAGTGTACTTCTTAGAGAAAGTCGACATTTGTCTACAGATTCCTCTCTGATGAGCTAAAAACAAGAAACTAAATACGTATTTTGTGGATATTGGGAAAAATATAAGTATAGTTTCTGAGATTTCCCATCGCACTTGACATTCAGGCGACCACCATAGCAGCACCAGAGCTAGAAATGTTTCATATTATATTTAATATTTCATTTTCTACATTTCTAGGTCAAGTGAAAACCAGCAAACTAGAACTTTAATGTTCATCATCCTTGGACTTATTTATCTAGGTATTATCTATTATTATAATAGCAAAGCTGTAGATTATTCCTCAATTTGCATTTCTTTTAATGGAGTAATAGCCAGGAATAATATGTACAAAATACATACGCAACTTAATTATATACATGCATGCAATTATAATTTCATTTCTTGACACCATCACGGATATTTTTATAACTTCTTGTTCTAAGAAATATCGAACACATAATGTACATGTTTGTCATTGTTCATGTTTTTGATGACTTGAATTTTGCAGAAATTACCTACGATTTGATTTCCAAAATTAAATTAAAAATCCTGCAATTAATTGCCATTTATTCATTTCAGTATTATGCTTCACGCCCAAAAACACATTTGAATATTAAAAAATTAAATTTTCTTTCCCCAATTTTTAAAAAAACATGCCGGTTAATTGACTATGCTTCACTTCGTTCTACAAATTGTTAAAATTTCAAAACAAAATTTACCGAATAGAATCTTTCTTTCAGACCGCAATCTCACTAGTCACTACAAATACTCATCACCATCAACTAAAATTGAACTAATACGATTGGTGCAAATAACAAGTCAACTAAGTACTTGCATTGTGATCTAATAGTTCAAAAAAGAAACGATTCCATTTTGGCTAGCGTGGTAACTGGTAAGGTATGGTTGAACCTTTTCCTCGATGGAGGAGAGACTGATAGTCTGAAGGGACTAGCGATGTTGAACAACACTTATATAAGTTTATAAAGAGAGAAAAGAAGTTCTAGTATATTGTGATATCTGCAGTACAATAATTTACTTGAAATGATTTTGCACTGAATTGCAACTGTAAATCTGCATTGAATGAGATAAAAGCATACGAAAATTGAAATAAGAAAAGAGTTTCTATTCTTGTGTATTCGTTGTTTGTCGGCCTGCTACCTATTCTATAGCGTGGCCACATCTTTTGTTAGAGTTCTTCCACAGAACATTTTTTTTGAGTGGCCATTTGTTTGGTTGTTGTTGGGAACATGTCCAATCCAGTTCTATATTATTTCCACCGTTATCCTTATAGATATTTTTCTATTTATCTACTTCTTTGATGGGTATTTTATTTTTTGGTACTCTCCAAGCGGTATTTACTTATTTCTAATCTATTTGTACTCTTTGATGTCAACTTCAAATTTAGAAGTCCGTCCATCATAAGCGGATGATGCACCAATAAAATAGTTACCTTCCATTTCAAGCCTATTGATATGGTATTGATTTTTAAAATTAATTTTAGTATCTCAAAATCACCCAAGCCAACTATATTTATCTAAATATCTTTTTTACCTGTGATTTTAGTATTTTTGAGATTAGTATTATTTTCTTGCAGTTCCCACTCGAGATTCTTAAATGCAACGTCACGTGTCTATGTATAAAATTTGGCGAAATTATTTTCTCTTATCTGAAATCGTTTTGATTGGTATAGTATTTGTTTTTATCTCTTCAGATATCTTTAGGTGAAAAGTTAAATTATCTTATATATTATAATATATCTTTTACTAACGTGAGATAGTTTCTTGTACTTATGGCCTATTTTAAATGTACTCTATTCCTATATTGTTGATAAAGCTATTTTTGAGAGAATCTTGCATACGTGCAAAAATAAACTTGTCGGCGAGTAATTATTTTCGATCTTATTTGTGTCCTTTTTTATGCAGTACGGTGATGTTTGTGATTTTTTCTTTACGTATAAGCATTCATTTATTTTTCAAAGCTTGATTCTCTCGAAAAGTGACGAACCAGAGAACTTAACCATTTCTCTGCTTATTCTGCCTATTCTGTAGCTACTTGGGATTTTATTTTCCGGAATTCAAATGAAATATTTCAAGAATTTGTTTGCTTTTGTACATGATTATCTTCTGATAATATTTATTTGTTATTCTTTTGTCCGGGGAGTGTTCAAAATTTAGTACATCATTAAAAAATGCGGATAAAAAAGGCGCAAAACGAAATGCGATTATTCAATTGGCTGTTTCCATAAGGTTAGCTCCGCTCATGATATGTTTCTATGCTATACAATTATATTTGGGTTTGATAATAATAATTGCATTTAAAAATGACGGATCTAGTTAGATTTAGACAGCGAATCTCTGAGCCCTTCATTAAAAACATACTTGAAACCGCTCCAACTCGAAAATTGCCGATCTAGAAAGACGAGACTCTGTTTTTAAGTTAAATTCGGCTACAATTATCGAAATCCAAATTAAAATAAACATATTATGGTAATATGTTAACTGTTGCACTTCTAGAAGGCAACTGCGACCGGCTCTGCCTATTAAAACAAATGATGTAACTATTTACGTCTATTTACAACCATTTTCAAGTTTCCATATAGTAAACACTAAAAATCTAAAATTTTCCCATCTTGATAGATAGATAGATAGATAATCAACATCCATAAGTTGATTATCTTAGTCTAAGATCAACTAAAATTTTTGGTTGCGGTTATCCCTGTATAAATTAAAAGTTAGTAATAATATGTTATAAATAGGTTGGTAATAAAGCACTTCAGTTGTATTTTATAGTCTATTCATGATATTGTAATACAGGGGTTTCCAAACTACGGCGCTGACCAACACCGGGATATGTCCGGAATCCGGCCCGCCATAGTTTATTTTGATTACATTGTTATATTTACAATGTAGGTAAATTATACAAAATAAGATGTTTTTATTTTACGACTTTTATTTTAACGACAAAAATTTTAAACTTGAGTATGTTGGTATGATGAGCTAGCTAGGTCATGGTCCTTGGAACATAGTAGAGGAATCTGTGTGTCTGTTATGCTAAAAAGTTAGGAAACTCCTGTTTTAATTAATCATAGCTTAAAAATGTGAAAAATGCAAGTGAAATAATATTTCTTGTTTTATAATTTTTATCATTTAAAAAATTCAATTTTGTTGTCGGTGAAAAAATGTGTTAACAAAAATGTTTATTACATAAACAACATAAAATAAACGATGTAGGTAGTCACATTTTTTACTAAAAATAACAAAAACTAATCAATGAAACATAACAATTTGTAAATAAATATACACGTTTCGGTCTATCAGACCATCGTTCAGTACATAATAATGTATCATGATTATAGAAAATAGTAGAATTAAAATTGGTTGCAGTTCGAGTTTTATTATTGTTTATTTAAATGATTTTAATATATTTAAATGAATGTTGATATCCCTTTAAACCGTGTTTACAGACACCTTAAGTTAATAAACTTGTAAAATTCCATATATCTACGTATTATAAATTTTATTAATTTTTAACTTTTGGTATCATGAAAATAATAATGCTTGGTATTTAGTTGTTGTACCTAAATACTTTACTACAAAATTAAAAAATTATTTACTTTATCGAAATATCAATTACTCGTAATCCTAATTTTTTGTGTACTTACCCGACAAAAATTTGTTAACGTTTAAACTGTTTCGGTGTGTAATTTCCAAATTATGTTTTTAATTATTTTTATTTGCACGATTTTGAACCTACTCGTACATAATATATGGTATTAAATTAAAAAAAAAAAAAAAATCCAAAACATTTTTTATATTAGGAAAAGTTGTTTGTTTTTTATTATCATTTTAACAAAACTTAACAAAACCATTTTTGGAGGTGAATTAATCTCCATATTAATATTTTATTTTACACTTGATTTTCATAGCCTTCTGTCCGTTTTCATTTTTATTGCCAGTTTCATCCTTTGGAACACCATCTTACCTTGGGTCATTTCGAAACAATTAAAAAATAACCAACTGCATTTTTTATTCAAAATTCCGCATCATTTAAACGCTAGAAGGTCATGGCGGGCGGTAGGCCGCTATTAGTTCATAATCAATGTCTGGCTGTATGGAAGGTCATGAATATTTTCTTGATATTGATTAATTTTGAATATTTTGCATTGCATAATCGTGTTCAATATGTTGACTTCTTTTTATGCTGTAGTTGTGGGTTCGATCCCCGATCAAGTACACCGGATTTTTTGGACTATTCTCATAAAATTCTGGCAATATATTTGAAGTATGAAATGTGTATGCTAAATTCTTTCCGCGGTTCGGTGCCAGCGTTAAACTTTAAGTCCTGTTTTTCTAGATAGGTACTACAACTCATTAAATACGGAGAGAAAGACGATACAAATTACAAAGCGCAATGGCACAACCTCTTCAAAAATTCTAATATACTTCTCAACTTCTCGATACAACTTCTCGAGTTATGTGTAATTAATATTTAGCATAATATAAAATCAGCGTTTGGTTCTTTGTTATTAATATTGAAATAGAATTCAGATTACAAATTTGTTGAAATATAGCCTCATCAGTGTCGAGGATGTCAACTGTCATAAGAACATGGCACGAGCATGACTGGTAAATATTTTCTTTCACGTCCCAGATTTTCGTGTATTTCATCTAGGTATAGCTATATGATAACTTCAGTAGTTTAGATGGATTTCAGTTGAACTATAGAAGAACTCTAGGGGAAATAGATGTATGTAGTATATTTTTTGGTATTTTTTAGAAATACATTATGAATCTAAATTAACAGTTTCAAATTTTAACTTTATAGCTTTTTGATTGATTTAAATTAATTACGTGAACTTAAAAGTGTTTTCTGAAAAAATTCTGAATTGTGGATATTCCTTTCTTTCCAGAAGTCACGAATATTGCGTTTTGCTGCGCAGGATATAGAGTAGATACCTCAATTTTAAGTTTTCAGTTAATATTCGATTAAGATCTTAGAATTGTTTTGTTGGGACCTAAGAGGAGAAAGTTTTAAATTAGACGTAATTACTATCTACGTAATATTGTAGATATATTGAATATTAAGTTATAATAATAGTCTTAATTAAATTTAATCCTTAAAATCTCGAAGAAAATTTGTTTAAAATTAATGAAATTGATCTTCATTTATAATATCGCGAAAGTTCTAATGATTTCATTATTCATCATCTGTTCAATTGATTAATTGGATCTGGATCTTCAATCTGCCAGGCTACGGAGAATTTGACAAGTGACAATTTTTATAAAGTTGTACCTAGAGTTTTGGCACAAAATTCGGCAAACGAATATATTTTTGACAAACATTAAAAAAAATTGACTTTTTGTCATTCAATAATCGTGTAGATGAAAGTAATAATTATTTTACTTTACTGCCGGTGTAATCGATTATATTAGTAATTGTATTTGAGAAAAAGTGACTTACACTACACAGACTCTACGAAAAGTTCTACATTGGCATTTTATAAAACAATATACTATTTGTATTCGATTTTGAATGAAGAAGAAAAATAGATTAACTGTTTGCAAAATGGTTAAACGAAGTATCGATTTTAGGATTATCAATTATACGTAAATTTCTCAAAGGTTTCTTTTGTTATTTTCGTAGAGCATTTTAGTTATTAAAACTTTCATTATGTCTAAAAACGTGTATAATATATTATAATATTATGTAGAATATAATTATGTATAGAAGCCATATCTTTGCATAAATTTTAATTTCTTGTTTTGGTTATTATTTTTATAAACAACAGTAATTTGAAATCAGAGTTTTCGCTCTTGATTGCAAAAAGCATTAATTATTTGCATTTTCATTTCTGTTTTGTGATCCACCACAACAATCATATTTTCATAATAAAATGAAAAATATTTGATTTTATTTAAATTAGGTATTTCTTTCCCCAATTTTTCTCTCTTCAACTTAAGTGGATTCTAATACAAACTTTAAATATGTTGTAATTTTTGACCAACTAAAACAAAAAATTCGGTTTAATTAAGTTTTGAACTTTTTGAATAAATTTAATTAGGTGTTGTACTGTTCAGTTTGTAAAATAGTAAGTAGCTTTATATCAGTAATGAAAACTTTTTCTTATATTATCTTTATGACGACTTTTTTAACATTTATCCGGAAAAATATTTTTAATCTTTAGAAAATTAGGATTTTCTTATACAAATCTTCAAAGGATTAATGAAGTCATTAAGCGCGGTTGTTATACTTTAAGAAAAAGCTTTTTGCCAAGATTGATTTTTGATGTACCTATTGAACTCTTTAATACGGAAATTTTGTATATTAGTAACATATTTATGAATTATTTAATTTGATGAATAACTAACTAATCTAAAGCAAATTTTTAGTAATAAATTAATGTTATCAACAGCTACAAATTAAATTAACAGATACGTTGAACACCAGGTTATTGGTATAAAAAAAGTTGTCGTGTAGTTAGTACCGCGCGCGAATGGATTAAAAAACGTCAAGCGTTCACAAATATTGAGTGCAGATGTGCCATGTATGAATTAAATTTGCAAGTGAATAAGAGTATAACCTGCTACCATTAATGATCATTTGGCCTGTTCTATATCCTGTCATTATATTATCCAGATATTGCTGGACTGATTTTCGGTAGAAAACAGGCCACCTCTTTCTCATATAGCGAAAGGATTATCTCCGTTAACCTTGTTATAGTATTAATGACGGCAATCATCAACCAGGTGAGACCGATGATATTTATGTGCATGCGTTCTAAAGCATGGAGACATCTTAGGTTCAAACCTTAGTGTCAGCAGTTGGTAATATCAGCACTGTAAAAAATATAATGTACCTATCAGTCTTCGCTTAGGAGCATAAAGGTCGTTACTCACCTATCAGCACAACATAAGAACGGCGACTGATCATCACCAGCAAATTTTATTTTTTATATGTATTTAAATGTAATTTAATGTGTATTTGACAGCATTAGCACATCACCTGCAAGGCACGTCAATGTTACATTTAAATACACACAAAAAAAATTGCTGGTGCTGATCAGTCGCCGTTCTTATGCTGTGCTGATAGGTGAATAACGACCTTGAAACGTTTTGCCTTAAACAGTTTAGTTCTTCTTACAGCTAAGTAGATGTACTAGGTCACTCCCACGACACAGAATTTTTAAAAAATTTTCTAAGTCCCCGGAATGTGATAAAATTTTTTAAGTATGGTAATTAGAGCTGGAATGCGTTTCTAATTTTAATGACCACTAATTAAAATATATGGGGCATCTTTTAAAATCAATTAAGTAAATGACTGCATATCGTGAAAAAAATATAATTAAGAGTAGATCATAATTTTTCCAAGATGCTGTAAACGGTCCATACTTCACTCCAATCAATATTGGATATATTTAATTATGATGGTTATTAATGGCGGAAATTCAACTCTCATATGACAACACATCGAGAAAAATATAATTAACTAACATTGATTAGAAGATTAGATTAAGACTCGTGATCATATTTTTTTATTTTTCCAAGAGGCTGTAAGCTGATCATGTGATTATGAATAACCCACCCTATCAAGCAAACATTGAATATTTAATTTACGTTTATTATTAATGGTGAGAATTCTTCTGCCCATTAATGTAGTTATATGTATTTTAATTATCATCAAGGGGGTAGAGTGAGGAGGTTCTTGAATAAATAATACATCTAGAAAAATATAATTAACTACTTTCTTATTAGCTTAATGAATATGGTTATAATTTTTTTAAGTCCATGAGGCTGTAAACTAGGACATACTTCACACCTGTCAATCAAGTATTGGATATAATCTCTCTTCTCTCTCTCTCTCTTTCTCTCTCTCTCTTCCTTTCTTTCTTTCTCAGGCACGCAAAATTTCAAAAAACTTTCCATCATATCGTTGGTAGGTAATATTTCAAACAAATTGAATATCATTAATGTAGGTATGTAAATGTATTTTTATTATCATCAATGGGGTAGATTGAAGACGTTCTATAATACATCTAGAAAAATATAATTACCTACTTTTCTTAGCTTAATGACTATGGTTATAATTTTTTCGTAGTTCACGAGACTGTAAACTAGGCATACTTCACACCTGTCAATCAAATAATGGATATAATCTCTCTTTCTCTTTCTCTCTTTCTCTCATGAAATTCGATGCCCTGATGTATACGACAGCATTAAAAAAGACATTTCACGGTTTGATACTAGTGATTATGCTATAAATAACCAATTCAGTATTCCACTTGTAAATAAAAAAGTGCCGGGATTAATGAAAGACGAGAACAATGGTAGAATTATAACTGAGTTTGTAGGTCTTAGATCTAAAATGTACAGCATACGTGTGGAGGGTGAAGACTTAATTAAAAAGGCTAAGGGGGTTAAAAATTATGGTGTAAAAACTAGAATATCATTTGATGATTATGTAGATTGTTTAATTAATAATAAGTTAATTTTAAGGAATCAAAATAGTATTAGATCTGTGAACCATACTGTATATAGTATTAGTCAAACCAAAATAGCTTTAAGTTCAAACGATGATAAGAGATGTGTACTCCCTAATACTATGGATACCTTAGCTCAAGTATTGGATATAATCTCTCTTCTCTTTCTCTCTCTCTCTCTCTCTCTTCTCTCTCTCTCTACCTCTCTTGAGGGTTATTAATTATTCACTAATTATATAAAATACATAAGATTATATTTTAACTGAGATGGTTATTAATTTATAATTATTTAATTACATTACGTATTATTTAAAATAAGTTATTATCCGTCTTATATAAAATATACTGTTTTTAAAATTAAAATTTCATTATAATTATTTTGATCGCCTACGGGTGTAGACATTAGTGACATTCCATTATTGTAAAATTGCAGTCAAAATCAATTAGTATCGTTTTTACTTTCTATTATATTTATCATAAGGTATACCATATTATGTAAATACCGTTTCTAAAATTGTTTTTAATATTTAAATCCATTTAAAAATCATTTACAAAAACTTAATAATAATAATAATAATAAATATTTTAATAACGATGCTAGTTTAATTCAAAATTCCATCAATCTTCACTACACCCACTTTAAGATATAAATTAGTCTAAAACATATGGACCCTACCACATTTTTTGAAGATGCTCAATTTCTTTTACAAATTGAAGGATCTATATTTTTACTTCCAGTGAACACGGATAAGTACATTTCATTTAATAAAAAATAAAAGAGAGTAAAATATCGTTCAGATTTGTTGATTCGTTCAGGTTTCTACCATATAGTTTGGATAAATTAGCATCATATTTAACTGAATTAAAAATGTTAAAAGTGAATACCCGAAAGATGATCAATATAATTTATTGAGACGTAAAGGGGTATCAGCCCCAGGCCTCACTTGGTATAATATGTTAAAGTTAACCATGGTCGAATTGGACGTGATCACAGACATCTTCTCACACATGATAATACACCATCATTATTAATGATGGTGTATTTTTTTATTGTCTTTCGACATACCGGACACGTTTTAATATCACCCTTAAGACACTCTTCCAAACAACGCAACGCCTGCAAAATTTATGATTGCACCTCAAGTTTGCCATACCCCCTTTAAAAAAATCCATACAGATTGGGCAAACCATTTTTTAACAACTAAGTCAAATTTCCAAAAATGAAATCGTTTTTTATACACACATAGTTTTACGGAATCCTGTGGTGACAATTCTATGAAAACTTTCACCCTAATTTTTCAAGAAACATCTGGAATATACAATACCTACAAACTTCCTAGCATACACCACAATTTTATTATCTTAATCGGTTTCGTCACAGATTAGAAAAATATGCTATGGGGTTGAAAAGAATCATAATAATTAGTAAGCTATTAAAATATTTTTTTTTATTCAAGGTTTTGTTCGAAGTGTTTAAGGCTTTGGGTGGCTCGCAGCTAGACATGTCCGTTCTGTAGGATCCCTATAGGATGGGTGTATTTACTTCGGGAATACGAGATTAAGCAGTAGTTGATAAATCATAATAAAAAAATTTTTTTTATATGTACTTTTATTAATAAAAAAAAATAATAATAATAATACTATTTTTTATTAGCACACTAGTCTGGTCCGTGGGGTAAAAAAATATTTTGTTAACATTGAAAGTGTTTCGACCAAGTATGCTTTTTCTTTTTTACTAAAACGTTCCATAAAAAAATACTCTGCGACCGGATCTGTAAACCATATTGTATATAGTATTACTCAAACGAAAATTGCTCTAAGTTCATACGGTGATTAGAGATGCATACTCCTTGTGTATCAGAAGCCTTCAAAAAAAAAAAAAAAAAGTAGTAATGACAAAGCAGATAAAAAACTCTGTAGTTTTTTATATTTTATAAGGATAAAGAATAAAAATATTATAATACATTAGTTTCATAATTTTTAATATGTTGCAATTCAAGTACAAAAGATATAAATTTATTTTAATCTTACATTAATTCATATAAATTTTTCTTAATTACTTCTGGATACATCATATATAATAATTCAGTGATACATAGCAAGTTAATCCCCTTATGATATGCTAGAGAATTTGCCACACCCTCAAAATTGAAAAATACACCCCCACCTGACTGAATACATTGAAGAAGTATATCAGTATAAAATTCTTGCAGGTCAAATCCCTGCATTTCTCTGATGTTCATATTTATTAATGGTACAATTTCTAGTAACCTCATCATTGAAATTCCGGCTAAGCAAATATAAAAATTATTTTTTTTTTCAATTGTATTATGTTGTTTTTTATTAAATAGTTGTCCGGTAATTTTTAATCCGCTGTCAACATTTTCTATAGGATCCAGACAACCATTTTTAAAAAAATTCTTAATTTGATCGGTATATGTATCTTTGGTCAGCATATCCCAATCCTCAAGGTTTAACGGTATACTGATGTTATTCGATCCGATTATATATATCATCATTGGTATCCAGTTTTCAACATCAACACCTATTGCTATAAACTTCGATTTGACATATTTAATGCGTACCGTCTTTCATGGACTAATTTCGGTTTTATTTTCATTATTTTTTAATTTATTAATTAATTTAATAAATAAATAAAATTATTATTTAATTTCATGCATTACTTTAGGTACTTTATTCGGAGTATTTACTGCAAAAAGAAAGTTATGTCAACCATCGTCGATTGGTTAGAGGCAGAATTTTCTAAGGGATGAGTCATTTGTCAAGAGGGTATAATATAAGTATGATACTTTTATTTATAGATTTTATCTTATCTTAATTTTTGGAAAATTATACACGCTGTGCTATGCCGTATCGACATAGATCATATAGCCGATCATCAATAGATCAAAGATCCGAGGATCTTCCAAAATTTAATTACACATTGCACTGTGACGTATTGACACGGATTAAAGGGTCTTTGATTTTTTTGATGATCCGCTAAATCAAAGACCCTTTAATCCGTGTCAATACGTTACAGTGCAATGTGTAATTAAATTTTGGAAGATCCTCGGATCTTTGATCTATTGATGATCGGCTATATGATCTATGTCGATACGGCATAGCACAGCGTGTATAATTTTCCAAAAATTAAGATAAGATAAAATCTATAAATAAAAGTATCATACTTATATTATACCCTCTTGACAAATGACTCATCCCTTAGAAAATTCTGCCTCTAACCAATCGACGATGGTTGACATAACTTTCTTTTTGCAGTAAATACTCCGAATAAAGTACCTAAAGTAATGCATGAAATTAAATAATAATTTTATTTATTTATTAAATTAATTAATAAATTAAAAAATAATGAAAATAAAACCGAAATTAGTCCATGAAAGACGGTACGCATTAAATATGTCAAATCGAAGTTTATAGCAATAGGTGTTGATGTTGAAAACTGGATACCAATGATGATATATATAATCGGATCAAATAACATCAGTATACCGTTAAACCTTGAGGATTGGGATATGCTGACCAAAGATACATATACCGATCAAATTAAGAATTTTTTTAAAAATGGTTGTCTGGATCCTATAGAAAATGTTGACAGCGGATTAAAAATTACCGGACAACTATTTAATAAAAAACAACATAATACAATTGAAAAAAAAAATAATTTTTATATTTGCTTAGCCGGAATTTCAATGATGAGGTTACTAGAAATTGTACCATTAATAAATATGAACATCAGAGAAATGCAGGGATTTGACCTGCAAGAATTTTATACTGATATACTTCTTCAATGTATTCAGTCAGGTGGGGGTGTATTTTTCAATTTTGAGGGTGTGGCAAATTCTCTAGCATATCATAAGGGGATTAACTTGCTATGTATCACTGAATTATTATATATGATGTATCCAGAAGTAATTAAGAAAAATTTATATGAATTAATGTAAGATTAAAATAAATTTATATCTTTTGTACTTGAATTGCAACATATTAAAAATTATGAAACTAATGTATTATAATATTTTTATTCTTTATCCTTATAAAATATAAAAAACTACAGAGTTTTTTATCTGCTTTGTCATTACTACTTTTTTTTTTTTTTTTTGAAGGCTTCTGATACACAAGGAGTATGCATCTCTAATCACCGTATGAACTTAGAGCAATTTTCGTTTGAGTAATACTATATACAATATGGTTTACAGATCCGGTCGCAGAGTATTTTTTTATGGAACGTTTTAGTAAAAAAGAAAAAGCATACTTGGTCGAAACACTTTCAATGTTAACAAAATATTTTTTTACCCCACGGACCAGACTAGTGTGCTAATAAAAAATAGTATTATTATTATTATTTTTTTTTATTAATAAAAGTACATATAAAAAAAATTTTTTTATTATGATTTATCAACTACTGCTTAATCTCGTATTCCCGAAGTAAATACACCCATCCTATAGGGATCCTACAGAACGGACATGTCTAGCTGCGAGCCACCCAAAGCCTTAAACACTTCGAACAAAACCTTGAATAAAAAAAAATATTTTAATAGCTTACTAATTATTATGATTCTTTTCAACCCCATAGCATATTTTTCTAATCTGTGACGAAACCGATTAAGATAATAAAATTGTGGTGTATGCTAGGAAGTTTGTAGGTATTGTATATTCCAGATGTTTCTTGAAAAATTAGGGTGAAAGTTTTCATAGAATTGTCACCACAGGATTCCGTAAAACTATGTGTGTATAAAAAACGATTTCATTTTTGGAAATTTGACTTAGTTGTTAAAAAATGGTTTGCCCAATCTGTATGGATTTTTTTAAAGGGGGTATGGCAAACTTGAGGTGCAATCATAAATTTTGCAGGCGTTGCGTTGTTTGGAAGAGTGTCTTAAGGGTGATATTAAAACGTGTCCGGTATGTCGAAAGACAATAAAAAAATACACCATCATTAATAATGATGGTGTATTATCATGTGTGAGAAGATGTCTGTGATCACGTCCAATTCGACCATGGTTAACTTTAACATATTATACCAAGTGAGGCCTGGGGCTGATACCCCTTTACGTCTCAATAAATTATATTGATCATCTTTCGGGTATTCACTTTTAACATTTTTAATTCAGTTAAATATGATGCTAATTTATCCAAACTATATGGTAGAAACCTGAACGAATCAACAAATCTGAACGATATTTTACTCTCTTTTATTTTTTATTAAATGAAATGTACTTATCCGTGTTCACTGGAAGTAAAAATATAGATCCTTCAATTTGTAAAAGAAATTGAGCATCTTCAAAAAATGTGGTAGGGTCCATATGTTTTAGACTAATTTATATCTTAAAGTGGGTGTAGTGAAGATTGATGGAATTTTGAATTAAACTAGCATCGTTATTAAAATATTTATTATTATTATTATTATTAAGTTTTTGTAAATGATTTTTAAATGGATTTAAATATTAAAAACAATTTTAGAAACGGTATTTACATAATATGGTATACCTTATGATAAATATAATAGAAAGTAAAAACGATACTAATTGATTTTGACTGCAATTTTACAATAATGGAATGTCACTAATGTCTACACCCGTAGGCGATCAAAATAATTATAATGAAATTTTAATTTTAAAAACAGTATATTTTATATAAGACGGATAATAACTTATTTTAAATAATACGTAATGTAATTAAATAATTATAAATTAATAACCATCTCAGTTAAAATATAATCTTATGTATTTTATATAATTAGTGAATAATTAATAACCCTCAAGAGAGGTAGAGAGAGAGAGAAAGAGAGAGAGAGAGAGAGAGAAAGAGAAGAGAGATTATATCCAATACTTGAGCTAAGGTATCCATAGTATTAGGGAGTACACATCTCTTATCATCGTTTGAACTTAAAGCTATTTTGGTTTGACTAATACTATATACAGTATGGTTCACAGATCTAATACTATTTTGATTCCTTAAAATTAACTTATTATTAATTAAACAATCTACATAATCATCAAATGATATTCTAGTTTTTACACCATAATTTTTAACCCCCTTAGCCTTTTTAATTAAGTCTTCACCCTCCACACGTATGCTGTACATTTTAGATCTAAGACCTACAAACTCAGTTATAATTCTACCATTGTTCTCGTCTTTCATTAATCCCGGCACTTTTTTATTTACAAGTGGAATACTGAATTGGTTATTTATAGCATAATCACTAGTATCAAACCGTGAAATGTCTTTTTTAATGCTGTCGTATACATCAGGGCATCGAATTTCATGAGAGAAAGAGAGAAAGAGAAAGAGAGATTATATCCATTATTTGATTGACAGGTGTGAAGTATGCCTAGTTTACAGTCTCGTGAACTACGAAAAAATTATAACCATAGTCATTAAGCTAAGAAAAGTAGGTAATTATATTTTTCTAGATGTATTATAGAACGTCTTCAATCTACCCCATTGATGATAATAAAAATACATTTACATACCTACATTAATGATATTCAATTTGTTTGAAATATTACCTACCAACGATATGATGGAAAGTTTTTTGAAATTTTGCGTGCCTGAGAAAGAAAGAAAGGAAGAGAGAGAGAGAAAGAGAGAGAGAGAGAAGAGAGATTATATCCAATACTTGATTGACAGGTGTGAAGTATGTCCTAGTTTACAGCCTCATGGACTTAAAAAAATTATAACCATATTCATTAAGCTAATAAGAAAGTAGTTAATTATATTTTTCTAGATGTATTATTTATTCAAGAACCTCCTCACTCTACCCCCTTGATGATAATTAAAATACATATAACTACATTAATGGGCAGAAGAATTCTCACCATTAATAATAAACGTAAATTAAATATTCAATGTTTGCTTGATAGGGTGGGTTATTCATAATCACATGATCAGCTTACAGCCTCTTGGAAAAATAAAAAAATATGATCACGAGTCTTAATCTAATCTTCTAATCAATGTTAGTTAATTATATTTTTCTCGATGTGTTGTCATATGAGAGTTGAATTTCCGCCATTAATAACCATCATAATTAAATATATCCAATATTGATTGGAGTGAAGTATGGACCGTTTACAGCATCTTGGAAAAATTATGATCTACTCTTAATTATATTTTTTTCACGATATGCAGTCATTTACTTAATTGATTTTAAAAGATGCCCCATATATTTTAATTAGTGGTCATTAAAATTAGAAACGCATTCCAGCTCTAATTACCATACTTAAAAAATTTTATCACATTCCGGGGACTTAGAAAATTTTTTAAAAATTCTGTGTCGTGGGAGTGACCTAGTACATCTACTCAGCTAGCTTTAATATTAAGTTCCGAGAGCTTGGATAAGGAAGGAATTGTAAAAGCAAAGGAAGACATAATATAATATAGATTTTAAATTTTTATAGTTACAAATCAACATAGCTAAAACACTAATAAAATTAGAGACAAATTGAACAGTTGGAAACTATAAGTTTATAAAAAGCAAATTGCACAATGGTGTTGGCTTAAAAATTTATATTTTTCTGGTTATTAAAAGTTTGCAACAAAATTGGCAGCATATAAGAGAAAATATCAGCTTTCTTCTATATTATTAAACATATAGGTATACTTTTTTGTCAAATAGCCAAAACTGATAACTTAGAAGACTTAACGGCATTAAAAACTTAGTTTTATTAAATTGGACACCCTATATTTTTGAAAGCCAATTTTATAGATATTTATAGTATTTATTTTACTCTTTGGGACTTGAAAAAAAAAATAGTTAATTAGGTACTTATTAATTTTGAATAGCTAGTTGTTTTTAAACCACGTTTTAAAATTGAAATTTTACATAGCAACTTTAACAAGATGTACCTTTAAATCTAATAAACTTTAAAATTAGTTTATTTTAGAGAAAAAATAAAAATAATAAACAAGATAGGTGCAAATAAAGCGAAAAATTAACAAAATTATGAAAATTTATCTTTATTTAATAAAATTAAGATTAAACTTTAAATCTACTTTGGTAAATTTTCAAATTGAGCAAATAGAATTAAAGTTTAATCAACTTAATTTTATTCAATAAAAAAATAAAATTTAAAAATTTAGTGAATTTATTTTGTTTGAATTATAAATGTGGGTTTGTTTTGTTCATTATTTTGGGATTACTTTGAAATGGATTGGTTTTTGAAAAATGCTTGTTAGAATAAAGTTGTAGCCCGTTAAAATTTCTAACCAGAAAGTAGCGTCGATTTATTTTTGAAAAATGTTAAGTTTAAAAGATATAAAGTTTTCAAAATTTTTTTTTGAATTTTCAATATTTTCTTACTAAATTGATCCATAACTTGAAAGCCGTCGATATTAGACAATTAACTATTAGAATTTTGTTTGTAAGGTAATTTCAAGCACCAAACCATTTTCGGTACTAAAAAATCAATAGTTTTGGTGCTATGGTCAAATATAATTATTGCATTTTATTCGTTTTAACTAACTTGTTATTTTGAAGTTCTAATTTTATTAATTTTCACAAGTTAAGAATTTATATAATTAAATATAATTTAACTAATGAAAGTTAGTTATAAATACAAATTTAACAATTTCGAAAATTTAATTTGAAAAAAAGAGTATTTAAATAATTATTATTGAAGTAATTGAACATTTTTGGTTCTAATAATTGACTTGTAATTTCTTAATCAAAAATTGAAAAAGTAATTGATAATAATTACATATAAAATTAAAAGTAAGACATGAGTTATCCAGACAATTAAAAGGTTAATTATGATAGCAAACAGAAAATTATACTGGCTGCATTTGGTGTATTTTACAACCACACCATATAGGAATTTCAAGTTGCTGCTTGTGGCTAACACTCAACTTCAGTCCGTTTCAAAAGGGTTTAATTCAATTGAGGTTCAATTTTAATGGAAAAACACGATAATGACGATTTAAAACGCTGATTTCATTTTCAATAATATGCAAAACGGTGCTAAAAATAAATTATCAAACAAAAAGTAACTGAAAAATAATGACGGAAAAACGAAACGTAGGATTTTAATATTGCGAGTTTATTTGATTTTGGTGTAAGGCCTTAGAGTTTGACCTCGGTGTAACCGAAAAGAATGAAGCTTTTCTTTCAGCTTAAGAATATTTACTCGAAAACAGAATAATTGTTGTGAATTATTAAGCAACAATTTCACGAGTGCAAACAGTTTTTCATTAAACTTAGCGCTTTTTTGTTGAGCTTTAAAGTATTATTTTGTGTTTCTATTTGTTTTAATAAATCTTTTTTGAATCAACGATGTAAATATTTAATTACAGTAAAAACTTAATAAGCGCCGTAATATTATATATTGTAACTTTTAAAATTTAATAAAGGGTTCATTCTAATCGCCTTTAATGAAAATGTCTTTTAAAACTCGGGAAAATATTAAATTATATGTGTTTTTGATACTGTTTTTGATTTATGTAGAAAAATTATAAATTTATAATTGCGAAACATTTGATGTAGAATAAATAGGAGAGTGGCAAAATAATCAGCCGTCAATTATCCCGATTAGCTTCTGGTTTTAGAATAAGTTGATGTATTCCAGCTATTTTACATATCAATGATTTACGCTTTCGGTGTTGTCGTCTCGGTCGCACAGTTAGTAGAATCAGTAGTATTCTGTCACACCCGGGCCCGCACCGACGTGCTCCAGCTAACAAAAATCAATAGTTCCACCCCTGGTAGATTTGCCACTGGACTGCGGCCACCAGGAGGCAGCTAATGCATAAAACTCTACACCTGTTGTATAACCAGACACGTGCTATTTATGTTGGTATCTTTGTATCAGCGAACATTAAAACAAACCCTTAATGCCATGCAATCCTTTACTTGGTAATCTCAAATAGAATTTTCATTAAGGGAGCAATTTTCTTAGATGTGGACCATTATAAAAGATATATCGGAGTCGTTTAATGCTATGGCATTTCTCATGTTGCTTTAGTATTGTAACACTTATGTATAACAAGTTGAGTCGTTTTTAAAATTATTTTCAGATTTAATTACCATAAAACTTAAAATTGTAGTTAATTTTCTGCAGCTTTGCGGTCTATAGTTGAAGTTAGTAAAAGCAAAACGATAAAAAGTAAAATGGTCTGAGATGCAAAATTATAAAGTAAGAGAAAGATTGAATCTCTGGGGTTAGTGTTTAGCTGTGGTTGTAGAAATAAGCTTGACTTTAAATAAATGGAAATGGGATATAAAAGGTACGGAATATTTTAAATACTGCATTTAGCTAGAAAATGCCGTCAACTCTGAAAGTTAGCTAAGCTTTTCTTTCTATAAAAACTGCGATATATTTTTTTAAATGTACGTCATTTCTTACTAGTGAAAGTTTTTACGGGGGTGGTTCAAAATAAAACCGTTGCAAGCAACCGTCCTTATATATAGTTAAAATATTTTTCCCAACTTTTCGATATTCATTTGAGGAAGGCAAAATATTTCTTTTTGTGTTTTTTATCCAAACAATAGTAGAAAAAATATTGTGTGAAACGCGTATGAAAAGCTTGTTTTTCCGCACACGGTGTGCTTTTTATCTCGGTTAAAGCTTCGATAATAATCTCACGCTTTGTAGGGAAAAACGTCGCCTTTCATGACTAGTTGCACAAATAGTTATTTCAATTGATACTATTTAACTTTTTTATTGACCACTGTTTCTATCAATTGATTTTAATTATTTAGGAAGTCCTATTCATTTCTATCCACGGAGTAGTTGTCTTGTGCTATGAAATTTTTTATTATCTTTGTTACGTCACTAAATTTAATTTAGTATTTTAAAGTTATCTACTATTATTAAAACAATTGATCATTTAAAATAATATTGCTTTTAATATTTAATATTTATAATATTAATATTAATATTTAAAATAATATAGAGCAATCATTAAAATGCTGAGCAAAATTAAATGATAACGTGACTAGCGACTTATTGACTAGATTATTATAAAACTAATGATAGTTTTGATAATACATAACCTTTACACTAATAACGCACCATATATAAAGATTTGAAAAACTTATTTATTTCTTAATTCCACCAAATTTTCCAATATTAATCAATTTTGAAAATATTAAGCAAATAGATTTTGCAATTAATATTATTTTTACTATACTACATTAATTAATTTTATTTCGGTATAATTAATTCTCACGGGGTAAGGTACCTACTATTTTGTAATAGAAACCAATTTATTCAATTGAAGATTTTAATTTGAAATAATACGAATGTTCTGTCGGGTTTTTGGTTCACAATTTTCATTTAGGTAGTTGTATTTAGTAACATATCGTGCAGAAAAAATTAGTTGGAAGTTGGGAGCAATTAGCTACATCAGTTGTAAATTGTTCCGTGCCACTAGGTGCACAACTTGGCGTGATGTATAATAAATTAATTTAAAGAATTGTAACACAATTCATAAAAGAGTGGTGCAAACAGTCTTTTTATTGTACTCCTTGATTGTTTGATAAACCCATGTACCTTGTCAATTTTGTACCAATTTGTTCGCAGTTTTGTATTTCATAATTTATGGCGTACAAAGATAATATCAACATAAATGTAGTTTCTGTTGTACATTCAATTATATGAATAACTGATCCTTGGCACTCATCACTGTTGTACCAGTACTTAAATAATATGTTTCAGTAGGGTGCTAACCGCAGTGGCGGATCCAGGGGGGGGGCGATGGGGGCGATCGCCCCCCCTTAGAGCTTCAATAAACATCAATTCTTACACCAAAAAATTCTGGCGCATTACAAATTCCTAAAACTATTTTAAGAATTTAGAAAATACAAAAGTATTTTGTATTTTTTAAACTTCGTGTTTTAAATAATAACCTTAAAACAAAATCACAAAACTACGGTATTATTGTGTTTTTAAATGTTATATCTATTTTATAAAATAAGACCAAATTTAGTACTTCAAAGAATTTAAAGCCGAACTTCCGGAATCCGCCTAATCTGAGGCTTCTATAGCGCCAGGTAAATTGTATTAAGCTTGTTGCAATTTTGAAAAACCCAAAATTTCTGGTGTTTTCCCTAATTCCTGAAAGAATCTGTTTGGGTATATTCTATATATTCTCCTTTGTCATTGCTTTTCATAATTTAAAGCAAACAGAAGTGCTTTTTATTTCAGTTTGCGCTTTTTGAATATATTTTCAGTACTTCTCAGTACTAATATCATTTAAATTAAGTGAGTAGTGAAGTTGTGAAGTTAATTTATCATAAAATTACAGTTAAATTTTTTATAAAACAATAAAAACTGTATGTGCAGTGGTATTATTCATCAATAATCAATATTCAATTTTCAATAATACTAGATATTATTTTGTTATACTTGGTGTTGGAGTTTCTATCTGAAGTTAACTAAAAAGGATAAGTTGTTTTATTTACTTATGTCCGTTTTCACTAAAATGTGTTGAAAATTAATATACCTACAATAAATTAAATTTCATAACAATTGAAAAGTTTTTTGTAAAATTGTAATCATTGATTAAATTTGAACTTGATTTTACGTAAGCAGACATTAGATTTAAAAATTAAGATTATAACTGTATATCTATTATAATAGGTAATTAAGAATCTTGAAAATGAAACGGTGTCCGAGTCAGTCCACTCTGAATATGTTTGTAAAGAAGCAAAAAATTCAAGAAAATGAAAATCGAGACAGTAAACCTCAAAGCAGTGAATCTCAAGAGAAATGTTCTGCAAATATAAATGTTGCAACTATTTTTTAAATTGCTATTATACTACTTTTTATTTTTTTATTCAAAATTTTTTTATGTTGTCGCCCCCCCTATGGTAATCTCCTGGATCCGCCACTGGCTAACCGTGCTAGATTATAACCTACATCATAACTTGAACTTGGACTTCAGATCATATCAATACCAGACATTGATTGACACTTTAGGAAGCTTTCAACCAAAGCAATATTTATAATATAAATTCAGTAAAAACATAAATTGCAATAAACGTTGCAGTATATAAAAATGGCCGTAAAGACAAAAATAACAGTAAATGATGGATTTTGGACAAACTTTCAAAGTGAAAATCGGCAAAGTTCTTTTGGTATGCAAATGACTGCTTTGTTTTCATATACAGTTAGAAACCTTCAGTAATTTCGTTTATTGACACCATTGAAATGAAATATTGGACAAGCTAAATGTGCATTTAGACGATGCCGTTTTGCGTTTTGAGTCATGCGCATTTCTTTTGTTTTCAACTTACAGTTCAACTCATTGATTTGTACAATTTCTTCTGTTTCATTTATAATAAGAACTGAGAGATGAATTTACGTTCAGATTTTATTGAAAATTATAAATTAACACCTCCAGGTGAAATCTCCAGATAAAATCCGGGTGCAGTTTTTCAACAGAAAATGATTGTTTAGACGAACTTCTTTCAATATTCTTATTCCACATCGCCGTTTCAAAGATTCACTCAATAAAATTTCTTATTTTCTCTTTTTATTCTTTGAAGGTATTATAGAAGAAGCACAAACTCCGGCATTTTAAATTTTAAGTTATCCCTTTCTTATTGTCTATCAATTAAGCACTTTAATATATCCTTATTTTATTATTCACTACTTTGAAATGCAATTCCTCTTTATTCAGCTTAGTATTTCATTTTAATTTACATAAATTATTACTACCTGTCGTAGTACTACTATCTTGGTTCAGCGGCATATCATAAATAAATTTTACCGATTTTTACAATTAAGTAGGTACATATATTATAATAAAAGACAGATGAATTAAGATAATACTTCACCGAATTACGCTAACTTCAGCACAAAAACAATGTACTATTTTCTAAAATGCTTGCATCTTCTATAAAGAAATAATAGTTATTAATCATGGTACGGAATAATAATTCAGTAGTATTTTGAATAACGAACCTTGAACCAATACATCATAATTATTTTGAACTGTCAGATCATAATTTTTAATTTAATTCAAACTAAAATTCAACGAGTATCGTCTAAAATAATAAATATTACGAAGAAAAATTATCATATTAACGTATGTATGGAAATGATTATTCTCTTGAACAAATTAAAAATTAAAATGTGCGGGAAAAACACTATGGTGAATTTCTGGTTTGTTTCAGAACAGTTACGTTATCAGCGTAGAGGGCTATTTTAGTGTTTTCATGTTTGGGATGTCTTTTATTTATAATACAGTAGAGCTCGAAACAGTAAATAACGAAAATAATCTTTGTATTTTAGATAATAATTCCGAATTTATTCTTTTTTTATGCCGTAAGAAGGAAAAAAAGATAAAATTCGCAATTAATATTAAAAAAACAAACATAATTTTCACTGTTCACCGTTTCGAGACTCTACTGTTATTACATAAGGTTGAGGCTGCTGTTAATTCTGTTTTGTCCAGAGTTTTAGTTCTCAAATATACAATACATTTCTATATGGGTCTAGGACATTTCGCCGTCGCTGTTTCGCCGTTGCCCATTTTGCCGTGGCCGTTTCGCCGTCGCCCATTTCGCCGTCGCCCATTTCGCCGTCGACGTTTCGACATTTTTTTACTTTAATTTATAACTCAAAAGTTATAAAAAAGACTATAACATTTTGACTGCAAAATTAATATTTTCGATTATGGAAAATAAGAAGTTAGAAAAGCAAAAATAAAATAAACCCTTTGAGGGTTTGAATTTAGAAAAAAAATCCTTAAATATTTTTCTTAGAAAAGTGTGACACCCTGTATATAAGTTATAGAATCAATCAATTAAATTATTGATTGGGCATGTTAAAGTAATCTATAACTCAAAAGCTATAAAAAAACTATAACATTTTGACTGCAAAAATTAATATTTTCGGGGCTATGGAAAATTAGAAATTAGAAAAGCAGAAATAAAAAACCCTCGATATTTTTTTACTTTTTTATTTACTTTGTATCCTTATTAATTTTTGTTATTTAATTTTATATATAATTTAATAAAACTCTAACAGCCGTATTTATAGTCAGGCGTGTAACTACGCGTCATTACGCGTTATATCTTTACATCAGCTATGTATATGCTGTTGCAGATTGAGTATTTATTCTAAATCATCTTAAACTAGGAGGTTTAGGCGTGTATCTTCCACGTTTGTCTAACTTGTCTATAACTACATATTTTCGTCATGAAATTTTACACATTGTTTACACGTTTTACTATACGCGTGTAAACGTTTATAAATACAGCTGTAATTGTAACTTTGGATTTATATTTTTTAATTAACGACGGCGAAAAGGGCGACGGCGAAACGGCCACGGCGAAATGGGCTACGTCCCATTCCGATTTCTATATCCGGGAAAGCGGGAGATCACAGTTCAGATTCTGGTCGCGTCGGATGTATTATCGGTGAAAAACACCGCATTTCTTAATAAGTCATCTTGGCTTTAACTAAGTCGATTGTCTACTCTTTGCATAGTGTGGTAGCACCCGATAAGAAAATATTCTATAGGTAAACATGAATTTATCAAATGAATTACAAAATAAAATCAGTAAAAATGAATTACCCATATGAATAATAGGTAAACATAATTATATTTTTTAAGACTCGGCCAGTAATAGAGTAATATACTATTTGTTATAAGAGAAATTTATAAAATACAATATACTGTTAGAAAATTCTACTTTTGGATAAGTACAAAACTGTATATTGTTTACATTCAGCAGGAGTGGCTATAAAATCGGCCAACGTTATATTAAACGTTCAATAATGTTCGATCTTCGATGTTAAATTATTTTTGTTAGAATGTTACTTAATATTCATAACTTATATCTGTATATTAGATGCCGTAAACCGGGGATACTTGGGACGAAGTTGCAGTTTGCAACACTTTGTGCCAATACATTTCAATAATTTACATCTTGAAGATAACGTTCCAATCTTTATAACTATCTGTTTTGAATACTTTTGCACTGGAACGTCCAAGTTCGTCCACGGTGACTATTTGGTCTGTGTACACAGAGCACCATTACATACTCTAGAATCACAAGTTTGATCCTCATGTCGGTCGATATTTCTTGATTTTTATTTTATATACATTTAATGTTATAAGAAGCAATCCCGCCTAATAGATCACACTAATCTTAACAGATGACGTTTTACATCCTCGTTAAACATTAACAGATGGCACCTTCATCTTTGCTAACATTGGTCATCCTGCCAGAAGAACGCATTTTTGTTCCCTCTGTTAACATTCAAATTCTTATCAACCTACCGTTCTATTTTCTTGACTATTTAACATCCTTAGGTTTTACCTAAAGTTAAATTGTGTAACAGATAAGACGAAATAGCACATAATTCTAAGTTCGTTCTCAGTGGTTATTTGTTCTGTGTACACGGTGTACCATTATTTACATATTCTAGGAATTCTAGGTTCGAATCTCTTAGCGGGCGGCTTTTTGTATTATATTTAATACTATAAAAAGTTCACATGCAAAGATGAAGATTACGCCTTTGTCATATTTACATATTATCTTTCCTATCTTTAGTATGTATGTATTTATTTCAACATAATTGATATTTGAACTGTGATCGAGAAAAAGGTATAACTTCATATGGCTTTGAAACATGTATAACTGTTTTTACTCGAGCTTTCGGTGTATTATGAAGGAAATGTAGCTAGCATTGAGCTTTTACTGTACTGTACATATATTACTTCTACAGACATGATACCTTGCTACCTACTCACTACATTAAGGATTGGCAGACTTGGGAATCAAACCGAAGGTTTTCGTTTCATTACTCAAATTGAGATATTGCTTTCGGTAGATTATTGTACAAAATATTTGTTGGTTTAATATGATTTTATTGTGTGGGCTGTTCTGCATAATATAGTAGTTCCTCTATAATTATTTATAATTCATTAGCCACTGTTACAGGAAAGTTTTGAAACAAACAATCTTATTTGAAGTTAATTTATTCAGTGTTATGTCATTATTGGTCATATCTGATTTTTTAAATACTATTGTAGCGTCTATTACTTGGGATTATAAATAATTAAGTCTTCTATATTTAGATTAATTAAACATGTGTAACGAAGTTCTTTCTAAATAACGTATGTACATTAATATCCACGTACAGATAGTTAACCATGGCAGTAAAGATGGTATTGTAGTAACACACTTGACTGAGTTTAAAATAGATTTGCCGATCTAAAATTTAAACGTACGTAATTAGTTTCGGAGGTCATACTTGCATCAAGTTGTTAAATGAACGTTAAAATGTGTACACTGTAAAAAACGGTTTTTTTTTTTTCGATTTTACGGATAATGTCGAAATTGCAATGTAATTTATTATAACTTGTATCGATTTAGATAAAAATACTATAAATAATAAAATAATTAATTTTTTAGAGTTACCTGCATAATTGCGAATAAATTTCCGTTAAATATTTAAATAGAAAAGGAATTTCATATTATTGCATAACGTATAAAAGGAGAATAAATCCAATTAATTTAATGAGATATTTTGAAACGTTATTCGAATACAGTCTATATGGACATCAAAATCAATCAAATTTCATTCCAGTTGATCCAAATCAAATTGTCTTTTCATATTATTGAAAATTTGTTTTTATTCGGAAACAGTATCTTTATATTCACATTTACTGGATGAATATTTTTAATATTATCCGATCTCTCCAAAAGTTAAAGCTAACATAACATTTTTATTGGCTGCTCTGCATCGAAATTAATTTGTACAAATGCACGAAATATTGCTAACTATTTTAAAATATCGTGACTAAACTCATCTACTAGGGGAAATTGGAATTAGACTGAATTCACTAACGTTAAATCAACTTAACAAACTTTCAGGGCCAAGCTAGCCTTTAGAAGCTTACGTACATTGTAAAAATTAATATTTGGTGACGTTTTTAATTTGATTTTAGGTTCTAATTTTGTTAAATTTCTAGTTGCACGAAAAACTTTTGCCAGCGCAGCGTTTCAAGTTTTTCATCTTTTGAGAGATGTTGTTTTAAGTTTCCAGAAAATGTAATTTATAAAAGGGTGCAGCAGCGTCTTGTCATGTGGAGCAAAAACGTTTACAACATGTGCATCAGAATAAAACGTTTGGTCATCCACGATTCTTAAATCAATTATCCTTGCAATATTTCCTTCAATGTAGTATTTGTTTGTCAGGAGAGATTCACAAACGGCCAAAGCCCCTTTATGTTATTGGCCATAATAATACGACTGTTCGTTGAAGGTTTATCGAAGCTTCAAAGTTAACAAATGTATTTGAAAGACATGAAGAAAACTGCAGTAATTTATATGCCGTCCCGTTTCATTAAATAAATAATTACACTTACTATAAATAGCAACGAGGCATACGCAAAACCTATCAATTACACAATGTCTATCTGCAGATGTAGTTGAAAACAAAATTGACTTTAAATATAGTGGTCTCGTTCTATACATTAAAATTGTAGAGAAGAAAATGTGCACGTGAACGAAAAACATTCAGAAAGTATAGATTTGTTCGGCACGCACGACTTTATGGATTATTTCTCGTGACTTTTGAGCATTACTTTCTCCCACAAGACGGTCATCTAAAAAGCCAATTCTTGACCATCCCAGAATTGGACGATATTATGTTATCGGTTTTCATTTTTGATATCAAAAAATGGAGTTATAATCATTTAATGTAATTGCTCGAGGTTCATTCAACTAATACTTCCAAGTAGTTAGCCAATAAGATTAACTTGATTGAAATATGTATTCCCATAAATTTTCGACATTTGAACGTAAGAAACTACAACTTAAACGGTTTATTGTTGTTGGTTAACATAACCTCTTGTCATTACAGTAATAAGTTTAAAGCGTTATAAAATTTTCAATGGGCAAATTAATATTTTATTATTTCGTTTATGCTTTATTATTTATAGAGCTACTCGGAAAATTATTAAATATAATTTTGAACGAAATTCGAAACCGTGTAGTACTTTCTTTTGATCCAGTGTTATTTCAAACATGTTAACCATGTGGAAGACTTCTTGTTTTATAATACCCTATTCAACATTTTGTTCGCCTACCAAGAATGAAGGCAGCTAAATTAGTTTTTTAATGCGGAATTACATACATCTACAAAGAGTAGTACATAATAATTAAAAACTGTCATGTTGTGGATTATCAAAAATAAGAATAGTTATTTTACTGCCATTTCTAGCGTTTTAACATCGTGCAGCTCTCAAATGAAATAAAAAAACCTGCAAATAATGATTTTATATTTAAATATTATTATGTGGGGGAGATCTGGCTGTAGATTTTATATTATCTAATATAATATCTAAAATTTATATCTACACGTAGTTGGATGGATGAAAAAATTACGATTTCTTAGATAATATATACAATTTACAAGTACGTAATAATATTACACACAAATTTATTGGAAATTGAATTTATCGAAAATTGATCATCTTTCTTTCCTATCTACTTACTAGTAGTAGTCCTGATGAGATCCACCGTATCGAATGGTTCAAGGTTGATCATAATTTGTTTTAATTTTAGTCATTAGTAATAAATGATAACACCATTTTCGTGCATTTGAATCGGATCGACCATAACAAAGGATATGGGCTAAAATCACTTTACCTTACGTCAATCTTTACTACTGATGACACATTTCCAATTGACATCGACGTTATTATTTCCTGCATTTTTGTTGTGACATGGGTCGCCCGCCGCTACTATACCTACTCTAATTATAAACCAAAGTTAGTCAATTACATTATTTTCATTTTTACATTTAAAAAAATATTTCGTTATTTTAAAATAAGTCAGTCATTTAGATTTCTCTATTGAGTCAATTTTACTTTTTGGTTGGTATGCGCACGACGCCGTCAAATACGAACGCCATCGTGGATTTAGTCAGCACGAGACGAAACGTAGCACCTTACGAGGACGGTGCTTAACTAATGGTTAAGATAGAATACTCGAATTTGTGTTTTTTTTGTGGTAAGGGTCCGAATAATATTTTCGGGGGGGGGGGGGCAAAAAATTGAAGTTCCGCCACTGGCAGATTGTTCTAAGTATAAAATGAGGTACAATTAGACAGTGGCGTAACTAGGATTTTTGGGCCCGACAGCAAAATATCGTAGGGGCCCCTATATAAATATAACATAATTATTATACGTTCATAAAAATAAAGCGAAAATTTTTTTGTGATTACATTATCATCTTACAGTCTGACACTGTTGCTTTGTATGTATAATGAATTTACTAATACAAGCTGAAACTAAAGTTCGTAATTTTATTTTTCATCTCCGGGTTTATTTGTGTTTTTTATAGTGAGTAGATGTGAGGTCCGGGGCCCCATCGCCTTGTGACCATTTGCGCTATGATAGCTACGCCACTGCAATTAGAGTTATATTGTGTTGCAAGCATCAATCCGAACGAGGAATACTAAATTTTCCAAGATTTTAAATTAATCAATCAAATTTAAATATTAAAGAGTGGCAATTGTAATATTTTAAAGTGATTGGTGCTTACAAGCTCTTACAATGCAATATAATATAACTATGTAAATGCTGTTTTAAAGTTGAAAATTTGTAGATGTGTTCTTAAACAGTCAAGTTTAATTAAAGAATTGAGCAGCCAAAGAAATCAATTTTTTTAATCGTAGAAACGTAAAATTAAAAGTAAAATTCGTGCTGAAATGTTTATTTACACTTTCATGCTGATTGTTGTTAATTTACCTAACAACGAAATTTTCTAAAAAGTCATTGCAGTTGAATGCAAATTCTAATATTTAACATTAACATAATATTGATTTAAATATCAGACGTGCCGATAGGTGTCGCTGTTACTACATTCTTAGTGCATTTACACGGTTTTGGCTTGTTATTTATTAATCTGAGAACATTAGTTTATGAATTTCAGGAAATACTTAATTCTCACTTTCAAATTCGTGAATTTTCAACAACTACATGTGTAATTTTCATAATAAAAGTAAATAAAATGTGAAACCGGCGAGCGAAATCATAACATTTCTGATTAAGTAGTATACTATGTATTTGTGTCTTGTAAGTAAAAGTAATTTTATGTTTGAAGTACACATTGATTTTTGAAATATGATCAAAAACAAAGTGAAACTTTATTTCCATTTTTTGTATTAGAATGTTACATAATTATTGGATATAGTTCTCTCCGACAAGGGGACTCTACAGTTGCAGCGAATAATATATAGAAAAGCATTAGAGCAGGCATGTCAAACTTATTTTGTTATGCGGGTTAAATTATTCCAATGTTAGATTTCCAAACCTTCCGCGGGTTACAAAACTTATTGATTTTTTATTTTTGCTAAAGAAAATTGTATTTTTGTATAATTTGGAGTTTATTATAAAGTTTCGCCGGCCAAACTAGAGGTTTTATAGACCCAGCACTGATTAGTATTTAGGCATTTAATACTTCCAAGATGTTGTCATCACATTGTGAGGGAGATACGGTCGTAAAAGCTAGATGGAATTGATCAGAGATTGAACCCAGGACTGCGACTGCAGCACTCTAACTGCTCTAAAACTCTAATTTTAATATACTATGAAATATATATTTTTGTATTTATTGTGTGTTCAATCTTTTTATCAGAGATATCACAATTTTCGCAAAAATACCCACTTTTTAGAATTAAAACTCATTAATTTTTCACGAATGAAATCCAAAGTAAAAGTATTAAATTAATTGCAATATTTGAATTAAGCAGAACAAAAAACCTTATTTACTGTTTTTAAGTAGTTTCTAGACTCTATTCGATGTTAAGCATATTTTTCAGACTTTTTCCAATTATAAAATATTATAATCTCAATCTTGTTAATTCATTTGCGCACAGATTGTTTTTAAAAATTTTAATAACCTAACTGTAGAAAAATAGGGATTTTAACCCACCAAATTTCATTTTTATAATTTATTGCTGATTATTTTAATAATTTTTACTTTTATTTAAAGTTTCACTTTGGTTCTATTGTTATATTTATTAAGTTTTTAATTTTTATTTACTAAAATTTTGTTCTATATTTTCAAATAAAGCTAGAACACGGCGTAAGTTATAGTTTTCAAGTTTTCGTTACTACCTCTACTATTTTATTAATATTTGCGGATGTTTTTATTTGTTGGAATGTTTATCATTTTGTTTATTCTAAATGTTTGTAGCCATTTCTTCTTATAGTTAAAATTAAATTATGTAGGTATTTTAATATTTAGTTAGTTTTAAAAATTTATTATTGGGTAGTACTACCGAAAGTTTCTGAATTAATTATTCAAGAAATTCCTGCAAATTGTTTATTACTGTAGTTTCTTCTAATTTGTCTCCTAAATGAAATTGTAAAAATGTGTGATTACTTATTCACACAAAAACTGAGTTTTATAAAATATTTATATTGTGAATTAAATTATAAAAGTTATTCTTGAGAAAAAAGAAATTAATTTTTTTGTTAATTCTTTTAAATTGTCATGGCAAAGTAAGCTGCAACTATGCTAAATTATAGACGAGAAAATCAGTAATTGGAAATTACATTTTTTTTGATCACATAGTAAATACATTTTTGTGCGATAAAGGGTTATATTAGCATATTTTAATGAGCTCTTTTCGGAAAGCTTTTTGTATAATACTGCATATACCTACACCTATACTATAATACTACATCAACAGGAATAATAAATTTGCTTGAAAAGTTATTAGCCCGGTAAAGGAGCTTGGAAAATTAAAATTGATCTATGTATGTTTATAATAGTATATTAATTTATTTTATTTTATTTCGGATGACTTTCTGTCATGCTCCAGAGATTGACACAACTGGAATTAAACTCTATTAAACTTCACTATAGTCACTAATGCATTTAGATCAGTTCAATTTCCACGACATAAAACTCATCAATAAGTACAGAATACAATAATATTATTCTTTCTATTCTTCTTTCGGAATATAAAAATTAATTCTTTTTAAAGAATGTAGCAGTGCTGCTCTGAGTTTTCAGGAATTTTGCTATTTTGCTGCAAAGATATTATAAATAGTAAAATTGTTACAGAATTTAATGGATAACATTAAAATGAAGCAAATAAACTATTGGAGAACTCCATATATCAATCAATTTAGGAAATAATCGATTTTAAAGTTTCAATTTTTCACATAAAAGTCGCTGAATAGCTCATTCTGTTGACGGTACGTGAGAACAGATGTCGGAGGAGTCGGTCGCTGGTCATATCGAACCGTGGAGCTACTAACACTATTTAATAGATTTATTTTAAACGGATTTAGTTAATAATAACGTAATTTTACTTAAAATCAAAGATCTGCGTCTTTCTATGTTCGTAATTTCCAAGTTGGAGCCGCTTCAGTGATGTTTTTATTTTTTTGAGCGACTATAGATTTGCGTCCCATTAAATCTGCTGTTTTCGAGTGAAACTTAAGCTCAAAAATACTTGTATAACATAAAAATACACCATCAAATTTTAGTATATTAAAATGGACGTAATATTAAAATAAGTTTTTTTCAGTCTTTTAATAAAAAGAAAACAAGGACACAGTATTTTTGTCTGTCTACCTGTCTGTACGTTCCGTTTCTTTAAGTATCAAATTATATTTCTATTCCATTCTCTGCAGGATAACGTTGCGTGTGGATCGATACTGAAAAAGAATAGAGATTATTAGTACATAGTACATTAGTACCTGTAATTAATTTTTTTGGATCGCATTTGATGCAAATGTCTTTTCTATTTACTTATTAGATGTAGAATTTAAATATTTTCGATTACAAAAATTTTATAGTTTTCGAGACTTACTCGTTATGGATTTTATTTTAAAAGGTGATATCAAGTTGGGGAGATAGATAGCAGTACTACTTTGCGCCAGGCGACGTGCATATCTTTTAATATGCTATCAACAGATTTACTTTCAATTTAGAAAATTGCATTTTGCAATCGACTTTGTCTTTTAAAAACCACAAAGTGCAGTAAAATTATTATATTAATTGCTATAAGAAAGTTCTTTAGTTCACTTTTTTTATAATTTGGACAAATAAGTTTAGAAAATGTTTTTACAGTTTCTTAAATTATTATATCCCTATCGTTTTTTTATATGAGAAATTGCCTTTCCCAGAGGAGATAACGTATATATTGGGAATTATCGTTGGAGAGACAGAATGAAAGATGTTACCAGTTCTTCCACTAAAAGTTGGATAAGGTGTAAGTTCCTATTGGGTATAAGAATTATCTCGCCCTAAAAGAATAAAGTGACAGTATTGTATAAATTACTTGTTGAAGGAATAAACGGTTCGAGTTTTATCCGTAGGTACATCATTCCCTCATTGATTAAATTAATTCTTTTTACATTTTTGTTAAATTTTTACGTTTAAATACAGCAAAAAAAAATTGGAGAAAATTTTCAAGCAGTAGAATTTTTTGACAATATATTCCAAGTAGGTAACTGATCTATTGGATTTCCGATTATTTGAATTGAATTTCCGATACTTGGATTTTTGATATGCTGTTTTGAAACAAACTAGTCACTGTTTTTGAATTTCCGTTTCTATTTTTAGAATCATGTTTCATAATTCGTAAAATGAGCTATTTGTATACGACGTTTAAACTACATAATATATGAAAAGGAAATTCGCCGGTCGATTTACTTAAAGAAATTTTGGGCTTAGTATCCCTGCTGTATATTGTTATCTTTATTGCCACCATGGAACTAATTTAATTTTTCTTTTTAACAGATGATAGTCAAGTTCACTAACTAATAAGTTAGTATAAAAATAGATTTATCTTATTAAAACCTATTTCCTGTATTTTGGACGTTCATTAACGAATAAATAATAAATTTATTGAGTAATCTAAAAATGAGATGAAAATATTGGATGGAAGTGAAAAGGCTTCATCATTAACCGAAAGTTTGGTTAAACTTTTTCAATCGTTATAGATAACTAGATTCAGGTTTAGAGACTTTATCTAATCACTTCACGCATCATAACATCAAAGAGAGATAACCATATCAATTAAACTATAAATCAGAACGAGATCACTAATGGTCACGTGCTTAGGGATCTTTAATATATTGTCAGTCGCCTGCAATCTCTCATCTGTCGTCATTTTGCTTCTCCTTCACTTCCTCAGCCGCAAGCTATTAATGTCGTTACGAAATCAAGTTGGTTTTGATGTGTAATATTCAAATAGAGCAAAATATTGCTTCTGCAACTTGGTGATTTGTATATTTACAATCTCATGTGTGGAAAGTTTTTCATACTGTAGCGTACGATCTTGAACTTTTATGTTTGTTTATAATTATATGCAAGTGGTGCTATGGGCTACGTTGTATCTTTCATGTTAGGAAATTTACAAAGTGTTGTTATTTTTAAAGTGTTTTCACCTTTTGACAGACCGCGCCACTTTAAGTGTTGGAGCTGTTTCGAGAAATGGGTTTGTGAATATTTTTCCAGCTTTTAATGCTTGACCCTTGTTATCTTCAGCTTTTAAGAACGCAAAAATAAAAATTTTAAAAAATCACCTAATGTGAAAATGCTTCTGTTTTTATGAAATGAATATATAAAATGAATATCTAATTTCAAAGGGAGCATTATGGATTTTAGAAGAACAAAGAACGTCGATAATCAAAACCACATCTATTTCAAGAAGTTCACACAGTTGCATTTAATGACCGTACTGCCCTTTGTATGTTTGGAGGGTTACTTATGTTGCACACCGCTGTTTGTTTGTGAACAAAAAATATCGTTAGTGTGATTTATGGATAATAGCGGCAATAAGTTTGTTCTTCAAATAAGCAGAAAATGTTCAAAAATGTCTGATTTCACAGCATCACAAATATACACACAGACGCACAGCGAATTCTCAAATTTTGTAAAATATAACAATTGTATTTCATAAAGTAAATAAACATACTCAGATTCAGTGCCACAATATAAGCAAGTGCAACAGCGCCGGCCTAGGACGAGGGATATTCTGATATGGAACTGACGAAAAATTTTAGCAAATATAGCCAGGACAAATTTTAAGGAAATATTTTATGATGATTTGTTTTTGAAAAAATTTACAATCAATTATAATGTTACTTGAGTATATACGAATAATTTATTCAGTTTTCCTTTTTAATATAGTTTTCCTAAGTTGTCTTCAATAATAATAAATATGGGAGATACTTTAACCGATTAAAATCAGAGTTAACTTTTTGAACAGCGCAGTTTGTGAATTTAGATTGTAAATGCTCTCCTTCACTCTAGTTTTTTATATCTCCTAACAGAAATTAGGAAGCCCAAAGTTCAGGCTAAAATGCACTGCATATTTGTTTTGGAAATTTGTTGGAAATTAAAATAAAGATTATCATCTAATTTTGTAATTTTTCTGGACAGGCGATCAATCAAAATAGTTTTTTTTAATTTTTACATATTTTAACAAATTTCGTGTCACAAATTTGTTTTAGCACTTACTGCGTCCTATATTCTGAATTTTTCTTTAGGGTAAAAGTTGTATTTTGGTTTTGGTTTTTGATTATCGTGTTTGATCATTTGTTATGCTCAAATTCTAAACCAATATTCTATTAAAATCAGATTGGCATGTTTTTCCTATCATGGTTACGAAAATGAAATCTAAATCGAATATGAAAATTTTATGTGTCTAACTAACCACTGAAAAATTTTTAGAGGACTTTCACGTTGTTTGCGCATTTTATCGAACCGAAAAGTTGGACAAAAATTAAATGTATTTCGTAAATTTGGTTACTATTGTTACGCTATACAAGCAATTATATAATACACTAATAAATCTCTTCCAAATTAAATTGAATTTGTAAGATGAAATTGTTCACAATTCTGACAACGGTACGATAAACTGATAAGGTTTCAAGAAACGTCTAGAGCTGCCAGAAATTGACAGCAGATTATGAAAATTTAATCAAAAGGTTCAGTGAAACTCACTACCGCGAACTATATCTGGATTTGTTGTGGGATTTGGCATTTATATTTGACTATAACTTCTGGCAAGCGAAAGCTCATGTTTCACATTTTATGGATAAAGACATTGGCGAAACATTTATTCAGATTTGATTATAGCTCTCCTTTTTGTACTTGAAGATCGCATTTTAAAAAAGTCTTGCAATCAGTGTATTCGACACATATTTTCTACATAAGCAGAGCTTATTTTATTGCAAAGTTACTCTTCTTTTATAGCCAACTTTATTAGATGATATAAAAATTTTCTCATCTTATTTTTTGTATTAAGTTTATGAGATACCTTAAAGAAAAGAAGTACAATGCAACATATCATAGTTGAATACAAAAATGTTTTTGTTTAGAATTTTCTCAAATCTGTTGGTTCTTGGCTTAAAATATTTTTTCAACGGCACAGCCAGCGGTTTTAAAAGGTATTTTATTTAGTGTTGCTTTGATTTTATTAAAATTTATGTTTTTTTAATGTATTCGTTTGAATAAATTAAGATAATTTTGTCTAATTTATGTAAAGCAATACACGTGGTGTATATGAGTGAGTTGATGATTAATGGAAGATGTTACCTTGATGTGGTGTGAGCTTTTGATGTATATCATCAGTGGACTTACTTTAAGGTCATTTTCCAACTTGAACTCTAGTGCACATTGTTTTTTAAGGTTTATTTTAAAACGGGACAGGAGAACGAATATCACCTACATTTTCGATGTTTTCTATTTCGTTACCTAGACATTTTCTTTATGCTTCCTTAATTGAAAATAAGAAATAAAATTGTGTTTAATTGAGCGGGTACTTGACATGGTACAATTAAATAAAAGTTTTTTTATTTGGAGAAACAAAATCACTTAAATAGAATAAAGTATAAGAATGTAAGAACTTACTTTTGCAAACAATGTTTTGAAGTGTAACTTTGAAGTTGTCTTTTATGGTAGAATGATTTTTGCGATTTCTTCTAGTTTTCGTTTTAAATAAGAAAAATAATCAAAAGTTTTATCGCAGCGATTTGTTTATTTTAATACATTAGTGACATTCTCGCACAGTCGACTTTAAATTTCAGTTTATCGATCAATAAAATATTAAAAATTCATTAGAAATAAATTTAAAAATAATAAGATGAAGAAAAAACCGAAACGGTTAACAGGACTTTAGAAAGGTGATTATAAAGATGCGTGCCAACATTTTTTTATGTGAAATGTGACCTCTCATTTTTCTAGACATTTTAGCCGAAATGAAACACGAAACATGTTATAAATTATTTCTATGCCGAAAATTTTAAATGTATTTTAGCACACGTAATAACTTTTTTATTATTTATTTGTTTATGGGTATTTTTTGTTTTAGTAGTAATTGCTTTATAAATTATTATTTTAGGACACAAAATGATTCAAGGGATGTCCTACTTTTTGTTATTTACAAATTTATTTATTATTTTGCCTTGAAATAATTTAGTTGTTAATAAAAGTGAAGTTTGCTGAAAGCACAATTTTTATTCGACAATAATCACGCTAAATTCAATTCGATTTTTACTACTTCTTAATTAGCTCCCTACAATATTGCAGTTTTTAAAAGCTTTCCTTGAAAATATAGCTCTTCTTTTCTGGCGTAAATGAAATATCTCGGTGTGCAAAATACAAATACAACAACTACGACTTCATTATATTAAAACTTGAGGGATTATCTGTCACAAGGTTTTGAAAAGCTTCATGTTGAATGTGTATGTAGATAATATATATTTTCAGTACGGAAACATCAATACCCCAGCATTTTATAGAGCGAAATGTAATGTGAAGTTTGAAATTGAAAAATTAATTATATTTCGAAAAATTCATGTGCGGTAGATATTTATTTAAATCTGAACAATTACTGGTATATGCTTTATTTACTTCAAATGTCAAGCCAGTTTACGTCCAATTTATTCAAGCAACATTTTGTAGTTTCTGTAAATAAGTTAGTTTTCTGATGGTGTTTCTAGTGTAATTCAACAATCCTTTGAATTGTTAATTTTTTATATTTTATAACCCAAATTACTATTATACAACACAGCAAATATTATTTTGTAAGTAAATAATGATAACACATAGACAGTGTGTTTTGTATAAGATGGTGTTTACTTATGCTATCTTGGCAATGTTATATACAAGCATTTTTAATTAACTAAGTGAAGTGGGTTGTTGGTAAAATAATGCAACCAAAAACAAATCATTATTTTGATTATGCCTAGCTCGAGATGGGTATATCACATTTAGCGAATTGCTCGAGGTTATTGCAACGAACAGTTTCAAATTAATAATAATAATAATCTAATAAACTGCAATAATTATTAGTCAAACTTCACTGAATATGTCTACCTTGAACGAAACATTCAATGAAAATCGAGCAATCGAAATAAATGTTCAGAGACTTATTAAAACTGTTAAAAGGATTCGTAATTATCGACAGTTCGTGTATTGTTTCCGTTAATTTGCCGTGTTTATCACAGTTTCAGCAATTCATTTCCGAAGTTCGATTGCCTATGAGTGTTTCACGCCCCTTAATCAGCGAATCTTCTCTTCCTCTGCTCACTCCCGAGTCACTTCGTTGACGAAGGTCAAATAGGAAAACCCTGAGGGTCGCATCACTCAACCACAATCCTATCATTAATATTAATATCAATTGCATGTCGAACGTTGTTTTTTTATAATGGACGTTCTGAAATTATGGATTCTATTATTAGTTTACATTTTTGCTAATTGTACATTTGAGCTAGGTACCTCCATTTTTTAAAATTGAAAAAGATTTCATTTTAAACATTTTCAGATAACATTTATCGTCCCCGGACAAAGTTTGATGTGCCTACTAAATTAGGTTTAAGTCAAACTTGGCAGGTACATTAAGATGAATGTGTGCCTTAATTGTATTTTAGAGAAACATTAGTGGGCGCCTGATGGATAACATTTCATGCCTAAGAAGTGTCTTTTTCTGATTAAACTACTACATACTTATGTAAGTTTAGTTTTTTAATGCAACAATTCTTGCTTAATTATAAACTACAAAAAACAAAAGGTTTGTACCTAAATAGAACGTTGGTCTATTGATATTCAAGCACAAACCGTTTATCCTATTTGGACAGTACATTTCCAAGTTGAATTACTGCACAAAGGAACGCAAAACCAATCCAGATTAACATCGCACGTTTCTAACAATTGGACTAAAGAACTGAGCAATATAAGTGCGCCTTGGGTTATTAAATTCAAAAACCTCTATTGAATAACTGGTTTTGCCCATACGCACATTGGTCGAGATATTAAATTAGCAAAAGTACGCAGAAACAATTATTGGATATCCTACAGTATCAAAATTTGGACCACACGGGAAAAAAAATTATTAGCAAAGAAATACGAATTTTTGTATAAAATAGTAGTTTGTGTCATAAGTTAGGAAATCAAGCTTATTACACTTTCCAGATTGAACATCTAAATGTCTTTTTAAATTTTTTAGTTTTAAAAAACGTGAATATTGTTAATTATTGATAATGACATAAGTGCAATGTACAATAAAATTATCTTTTATATTTTATAATAATTAAGTACCTGATTGTGAAGAATAATTCATTACCTAACTGAAATGAGTTGATTAAAAGCCACTTTACATTACAGTAGCAAAAAGTAATGATTTACATACGCACTAATTTTATTTTTCCCACGATTTATTTTTTTTATAAATTCATTAGCGCTTGTTTAAATTAATAATGGAAGCATATAATACGATAAAAGGGAAATAGATTAATTTATAGATAAAAATAATATTTCATACAAGAATACCACGGATAGATTACCGTCCTACTAGTACTTTTAATTTTATGTAAAAGCTCTGGTATAACTTGCTCTAGTACAATTATTGTTGTTTATTTTGAGTTTAAATGTAAATACAAAACTTTGATGTGAAAAAAGATCGATATCGAATTAAATTAACAATAAAAAATTATTTTCAACTTGGCTTTTACCTTTTACGAAATCGAAAAGTTTTTATTATTAAATTATTATTTACTTCTGTAGATTATAAATCGTAAATAGAATTTTTAAAATGTTAGTTTAACTCGATTACTACTAAAATTCATATAATATCAATAACTGTTTATTCGTATAAAAGCTTTCGTATAGCTTTCCCTCGTATACATTTTCGGACACGGAAATTGCGGATTTTTAAACAACATTGAAATTTGCTAATTTAAACGCATGCCAATTGATTATCGAAAATGGATTAATAATATTCAAAATTTAGTCATAATACAGGGTTGAAGGTAATAAAATAACATTACGTAATATGTATGTAGGTACCTATTAAAATACAATTTTTACGAGGGTTAAGTTTTTGTATTAAACTTGTTCTATAAAATTGTAGGGTCTTCTATTGGGGCTTAACATAACATAAGATTCTAAAAGTACTGCAAAACTTTTAGATGTTTATTCGCATGTGCCGCAATTTTTTCTCTTTATGTAGTTGCACTTTCCTAGATTTTTTACTGAACATGATTTTACTGAACTTTATAAAACAGATAAACTTACTTAGATTACTAACCTAAAATGAACCGCAGTTGTAATTTTGCCGAAATTTTGAACTATGGTGAGAGATAACTTCAGTTTAATTGTACTTCCAAATACTTCGTAATTTAAATATTGACGTGCACGAATGGATTAACCATTATTTTCATGTAATCCCAATTCAACAAAATCTTCATCGTTTCGAGTTCTATTGAAATTAAATTTGAACTAACGCATTGCTGTCCTCTAATAAGACACCGAAAAATATCTTAAAAAAGTAAAAAATGATCAACTCGATAAAAACTCGCAGGAGCTTTTTTGTTGTATTGACTGTTAACAGCTTTTTGCATCTAGAATATTAATTTGATACTCAAGAATAAGCAAGAAATATTTTTTTCCTGCAAATTATTTTAATTCAAAACCCCATGTTTTGTTTATTTTACTAATAACACTTTTATTTTTGTTTCAGGTAAATATAATACGACTTATTGCCCGAGTTTACTAAACCACGACATGAAGTACAAGTTAGGTAGTATATACTAAGAATTTATTAGATTTTATTTTAGAGTTTACTAATAAATTATTGAAATACGGAATTCCCATATTATACATAGCAACTTAGCGCAACTATGTTAGCACAAACGTTTTCGCAACAATGACCGAGTTTCATTTAAAAATTTGTTGTTATGTATGATTTGACAATAAAACCCTTAACAACGATATTTAATAATGATAAAAGAGATTCCCCCACAACTTTGCTAGAAATAATTGTTGCAAAAGTTGCATTCTTGGAAATATCCTTTTCAAGGTTTCCATCGGTTTCTATGGACCTCTACCATGGGGATTTTGGCTATCTTAAGAGATTAAGAGAGAAAGCAGCGTAAATTTTTACTATATTATAACTCTATATTGTATGTTCTATCGGAGTCCTCTAATGCACCTTCTTGCGGAAAGCATCCACTCCCACTGAAAAACCTTTATGGAATGGGAGTGGAAAAAATATTAATACGAATTTAACTGATCAAATTATTTACATTATAGGAATGTTTTTAAATTTATTTTTTGTAGTTATTTAATAATTTATTGTAGTTATTTAATAATTTATTGTAGTTCCAAATCATCGCGGTCTACTTTACTGCCTAGTGAAATAGATTAACAACAATCCAAATTCTTACTTTAATTTGTACTACACTAGAGGAAATAGAAATAGCCCCACATGCAATTCTAAATAAAAATGAAAATTTTTATCGTTTTGATTGGTATCTATAATATTTTTAAATTAATAACTATTATTATAAATTTATAATTTATTAAAAAATAATTGGCGATTTTGTTTAAAAAATCTATTACTTCATTTATTTATATTTAGTAATTGGTATGACCACCTTCCTTCCTCATAAGGGCAAATAAACAATCTGGCCTCGACAATACCAAATTTTCCAAAATTTTTTTAGATATATTTTGCCCATACATCGCGAATTCTTGTTTTAAATCTGCCGCTGCCTGAAACTGTTTTCCATTTTTATAAACCTGCCTGGAAATAATACCCCATAGGTGGTTTAGATCAGGGTTGCAGGCTGGCCACTTCAGAACTTTAATATTTTTCTCATTGAACCACGTCCTATTGGCCCTGGAGTTATGGAAAGCAGCATTGTCTTGCTGGAAAATGTAGTTTTCTCCAAGAAGATCTTCTGCATTTTCCAAAAGACTGACTTCCAACACTTCTATGTATTCCTCGGAGTTCATCTTAGTCAAAATCAAGGCCAACGGGATAGTGCTGTGTGGCTACTGTCAGTCAATCATCAACACTCGTTGGGCTTTGATTTTTTTTCTATTGGAAGGAGGACAATTTTCTGAGCATTTTGAGACCGCACTTCGATGAGGATAAGTAGTTTTCGAGAAAACGGCATTTGAAAATCAAAATTTTACATGCATTTTACATAGGGAATTGATTCACTCCCGAGTTCCATTGACGGTGCGTGCGTTCTGATATAGTTTTAGTGTTGGCAGTTAGACGCGATTGTGACCCGCTGGGGTGCACATCGAGCGTTGCTAACAAGTTTCACACCTTACGAGTTTCACCCCTTTCGAGTTGCACCTTTGGCGATGGTGGGCTACCTAGAGGGATGTTTTTAGCGAGTCAGCGTTCGTCAAAACGGCGCGTAGCGCCCGGAGCGCTACTTCTTGCGCTACTTACTACTACTTCTTGCGGGAATAGGAATGAGGGTGGTGTTGCAAAATTTGTCAAACACATCAGCTGGTGACTGATAATCAGCGCATATTTGTAATCACGTCATTAAAAATTGCTGGATTTTGACGATCGTTAAGTTTTAATTTTCCCCCACTTTTTGTATATTTTCCATAATTTTCTTTATTCTTAGAAATCTTTTTTTGAAATTTGCCGATTTGGCAAACCGGTACTGTTGTAACCTTTAATTGTTGCAATTTCTTTAGTTGTTAACCGTTTTCCACGACCCATATTGATTGAAAGGGTTAAAATTAACTTTGTACAAAAATTGCTTTTTAATAATACCAAATGACTTACATACCTTGAAAGTTGATTGGATAAAAACTCGTAAAAATTTAGTTTATTTTTAATTGTTTATAAAAATCCACTTAAAAATTGTTCAAATTTCACTATTACAGTAACAAACCTAATAAAAATAAACTTTTCGTGACAAAATAGACAAAAACTAACGAGTAAAATTTTAATTCACAATCATACCTGCCCTTTGTACTTACAAAGTTGCATACATTTATCGAGTAGTGCTATTTTGATAAAAAATACAAAATCGTTACTTCACACTATGAAAGAAGGACAAGTCCAGATCGCTTAGTAACCTGGGTTTTACAGACCCAGCAGTGTTTGCATGGCCATTTTGAGATTTTTCCAATGTTTATGTATCTATAAGGGTGATGACCCAATATATTTATATAGGTGATTAATACCAAAATGACATTTGGAACCTTCTGCGATCAGAAAGATAATTTGATGTTCAGTTTACATTTAGAACTCCACGTTTTGGAATTGCGTAAATTGAACGTAAAAGATACTTTTTCAAAGTTTATTTTATTTTGATTGTGTATTCGTTTTTCGTTATTTTGTTTCAATTAAGCAAAGTTAATTAAAGCCGCGGTGTTAGTAAACTACTACATTTTCTGTTTTTGATGCCAATGTTTTCGTTTAAAAATGTCTATTATTATATCGTAGGTTCGATTTGAAGATCACCTTACATGTAAATTTCTCTTCCAAACTTCTATCTACTACTATGTACATATTATATTGATTTTTCTTATCTAAAACTTTTGCACTTGGCTGGGTAATGTGGCTTTGATAATTAACCACGTGTGAGAGAAGGTCATCTTTGTGGGTATATTCCGTCTGACTTTTTCATCATTATACTAATTTGTAAGACTTCTATGAGTTCATCTGATCCAATTGAAAATTGGAGTATAATTTTGAAACTTATTAAAGAGAATTTATTATAAAATAGTTATTGCTTATTTATTTTATTATACTATTGCCATCCTTTTTATTACATTAAATAATGCACTTTGAGGTTATTGACTTGTTCTTTTTTTTTTCTTAATTATCGGTCTTCTTCATGAAATCCAATTTGAAGATTATCACAAATGAGTGTGCAGCTAAGGATGAAAATTACCTTTGGGTAATCACGAAACTGATTATGCGGCAAGGCTGTTACGTGTTCCATGTTTTTGACCTTTATCAGAACGTATTTCTATTCTATGCTAAAGGCCCCGGCTTTTATGGTAGTCTCACTTGAGCTTTGGACATATACTGTGAAAGAAGTATTCATTTTTTTAATAGTTTACAAGGTAGAACTCCCTCTATTATTAAATAACTCCAACAACAACAGGCGCAATAGACTATTTGTTTTTCTAAATGATAGTTTTAGAGAATCTTAAGAAAAGGGCCATGATGGTTTCATTGTGTCTTTAAATACGTCATTTGCCGATTGGATTACCACTATACCAACTACATGTATGTAGTTCTTCTGCTTCTGCCCACTACAACTTATTGAATATTTTCAACATTTTCAATCCAAAATTGTCGAAGAGATTTTAGCTAACGTTTTATTTAAAAAAAAGATTTTTTTAAATTAAAAAAGTTACGACATTTTTAAATTTTAATTTGTCGGAAAGAAAATGTTAAAATATATTGGTGTGAACAAATATTAGCTATTTATGTTGCATAATATTCTTTATTAGTTCGTTAGTCCTTTTTATCGTTGCTTGATTAAATTTTTCGTTTGAATTAATTGAGCGATCGCATTTTCCTCGAATGAACTCCATATAGTAAATATACATCAAACACATTGCATCTTGAGTAAGCTTGTAAAGCGATTACATTTACATGCTTATCCAACTTAATTTTCAAGATTTTGTAAATAACATTTGAATTCTTTAATTTTAATATTCTTATTTCAAGTAAAATATCTATCGGACGACAGCGTTTAGGAATTTTAAAGTTTTAGATGAGGGATAAACGTAGAAGTTTCATAGTTTGAAACTTGTGTGCTGTGACGTTCAAATAATAGATTTGGGTTCGTGCAAGATATTCAAGACCATTGTTACGCCAGCGTGATGAAGCACTTTGTGGTAATCGGTGAAGCTGCCTCCCCGTGATGATGGGACTTCGGGCAGCAACTTTCAAGATTTATTCAAGTACTAAAGAGAAAGTCGGGACGCTCATACACCGACCAGTTTGTTGTGGTATGACAAAATAAGCTTAATTTTTATTATTTATTATATAATAACTAATAAATTAATTAGGCCTACGAAATCTAAATAATGCCGCACCAAAAGCTTTTTTAACAAGTAATTTTGAAAATTTATAGTACATAATATGACATCTTCCCTCATGCATAAATTGAAGGGTACAAACTCTGAAACTTTCTAATCTTATATAAGGAGCTTAGTATTTGCAAGTGAAGATTTTTGAAACGGTAAAATGTCTTTGCTGTAAATGTCGTTTGTATAAAATTCTGTTTAAGATTTTCTTCTGTCGGTGGCAAAACTGTTGCATAGCTGTTGTTCCATATCGGTTGGATATTTTTTTATCTGCATCAAATAGATATTAATTTAGCAAAATTAACTTCATATTTCACAACAGCCAGTTTTGTACCAGCAAAAATAGTAAGGTTCTTAATCAACTTAATGGGTTTTTTAATGCAATTGTGGATTTTTGCAAATATTTATAGTTATAAGTTTTAAATTATTGTGAAAATTTAGTACGGAGACAGTTTATTACAAACAATGTGCATTTTCGTATCAAAACAACGTGCTAGCTTTTTTGCTCAAAAAATAATGTCCTTTCTGCATAAAGAGAATTTGTTTATTATTGCAAACTTCAAGTGAGTTTAAAGTACAACAAAAACAGCGAATTATAGTTTAGTTGTTACGATCACCGACAGATGACGGTATATTAATTTTTTTAAATGGCAACATTACTCAAGGGTGATACAAATATTCTTAAGAAAATTAAATAGCCAATAGCACCAGTAAAAGTGGAAAGAACTTTACTGTAGTTTTTTAGTTGTATTATTCAGATATAAACTTTCGTAAAGAATATTCAATTTTGCTTTCGAAAAACGACAATTTTCATAAGCACTTCGGTGATGTACTCCCTTAGGGTATAAAGTATAGAAAGGGTGACTACTTGTAAATCATGTGGTTTATGATGTAGATATTACATAATATTTAAGGGATTTCCATATCTGTCAATTTAAGAGAAGTTGTTCATATATGTATATATAAATTATATTTCCTCTTTGCAAATTGAAGATCCTCTAAATAGTCTAATGTTTTGATTTTTCCAATTTTAAGGCAATTTTCTTTACGATATTCATGAAAATATTAATAGTTTGTAGAGTTAATAATGTAGTAATTACCACGGGCGGTATTTAGCCACTTTCGGTCGCCTAGAACGTGAATGCAATTCACTCTTAGATGGATTACCGAAACACTTTATATTACTCATTTTTATTTCTATTTACTTTTAGTCTAAAATAATCGGGGAAGCAGGAAATTGCATAAATATGTGTGATTTAACGGATGAAATCACTATATTAAATTAGTATTATAGGGCAATCTAGCATTCCATGTACGTAGATAAGATAGATAAGATAAGTTATGTTATAATTTTTTGTGCCTGTGGTAAACCGATATGATTATGAAGATAATTTTAAGGAAAACAGATATCACAAAACATTGTATTTAAAATCTACTACGTAAATGTTGTATTTTTAAGCAGCCATTAATTAGTTTTTCTCAATAATACAAACATGAGGAAACGTTTCCTATCTACTGGAAGAGAAATGAGTGGGGAAAAGCATTCAACTTGGACGAATTCAATTAACCAAAGGTCCATTATTTCTTTCCGATAGTTTTATTTATTTAGACTTATGATCAGGTAGAAGCTACTTAGTTAACGTGGCATTCACACCATGGAAAATCTAACACCAATAAACTATTATTATTGAATTTTAATCGAGTTGACAATAGTTAATAAATTTATTTGGTGAATGATCCATAGAGAAGCGAAAAACTTTTTCTTATCAGATTCTGATGATACTGATGACTCAGATTTTGTAGTAAGTAATCTATTAATATAGATGGTTGAGGCTATTAAGTAAAACCCACTTCATCTCGTGCCTAAATCTTGGAAGCATTACGGTTACGATACATGATAGTATCGTGATGGTAGCTAATGTTAATCCTGTTCAAGTTGCTACTGGGACACGAGACGCGTAAAGCTCGTGGAAGTTTGCGAGTCAGGAATAACCGTTAACGGTTTACATGTTTAAATATTAATATATACATTCCAGTATTGATTTACTAAGTTTGAGAGGTTAGTTACGCTTGGTTTTCACGTTTTGAATTCAATCAAATTGAGTAATTTTTGTTTTCCGTAAAAAAGACTTAATTAGTTTTAAACTTTCTAGCTTTAATTTCCGAACCCAACAATGCAGTTGCAGAAGAAAAATTCAATAGAAAATAACTTTTTAACTGTTTTATATATAAATCACAAAATTTCTTGGCAAAAGTCTGATTTTAGAATTCAGTAAAAGTGAAGAAGCGTGTCAAAATGAAATAGCCGTTTGCAAGTTTGAATATGTCAAAAGTTTGATTGATGACATCAGTTCTCCAAGGAAAAATATAAGAATGCGAAGGGAATGGTCCAAAGCTTCTTCTTTCATTTATTATACATAGTACAAGAAGAAACAGCAATCTTAATTTTTAATCTAAGCAATTGCGAAATTTTTTTCTCGCGTTAGGTTTGCATATTTTCATTTTATTTCATTTTTTACAAGTTATTTTTAATGTGCAAACAAAAAGTTCATTAATTATGTGGTTTCATTTTAATTGAAATTAGAAGTTTAACTAAACCGTAAAGCTGATAATTAATTTTGTGCCTTACTACATCATATTTAATTATTAGCATGTTATTTTTTTTATAAATGGAATAGGATGTTTCACAAACTTTTATAGTAAAGTTTATAACTGTGAATCATTAAAAGAATTTAAATAATTACACTGCAATTTTCTACCGGAAAATACGTTTTCGGATGTACAAAATAAAGAGATAAATTTATTAACCTAAATACGTAGTTAACTCGAAGAGGTTTCAGTGGTTGGAGTGTCGGTTCTGTCATACGACATAGTTCTAAACTCTTACTTTCGGGCATTCCCCGGTAAACGAAAAATGTACCTATGCGTATTTTGATAATGTTAATTTGAATAACATTTAAATTAAAATTGAAAACCTAAAGAAATGAATTAATTAACCGAAACGTCTTTATATTAATAAAATTAAAGTTGAAATTATAAAGAAACAGTGGGATTTAACGAATTATTTTTATTAAATTCACATTGAAAAGAATATTAAATTAAATATTCAGTCTTTTTAAATTCCATTCATGAGTAAACTTTTACACCTTCTCATTTTGCTACATAAATTTTGTTGTTATTGAATTATAAATTAGAGCAGGAGATATTTGCACATTTTGAACGAGAATTTTGATTCGTTTGAATAATTCTTTTTGCCTTTTATTTTACACTTAATTTATTTTGAGAATTTAAACGGTTTATCATTTTTATTTGTTTGTGTAGTCAGTCGTAGGTTATTTTAACTTCAACTTGTCGATTAAATTATAGAAAGATTACAATTATGCAGAAGGTCGTGTTTAAGATAAATGGATGCAATAAGTCATTTACGGAAAGAGTTTGTTATGGTTAGTGACTGACCGTGTTTTCCAAAGTGCAATGTTGTAGATTGTCGAAAGTGTTTGCAGTTATTCGCCTGGTGTCGACGGCTCTAAGACTTCATCCGATTGATTGATAGCGGCTCCAAGACGTTATTGGATCTACTTCACCAAGTGGGTTTTCTCAGTTCAATGCTCTTACTTGTCTTCGCTTTATGTCAAGCGTAAATGTCTTCGCCAACCACCAACATGTCATGCCCCATTTGACGCACAATAGATGCAAATTTATCAATTTATAATGGAAAACGTGTTAACGGGGACGCCTTTGTTGTTCCTGCTTTCTTGTGTACTAATAGCTTTGGAAAAAGTGATACATGAAACATTGTTGTCGATAAAATATGCAGTTTGAGAAAGGTTCCCTTAGGGAAGCGTTACAAAAATAATAATTTTATAAAACATGTCAAAAATTTTACTATAATCGTGATGAATAACTGCAATTTACCTCACAACGTGTACAAATATTTTGCATTATAAATCAAAAATATATACATATTTAAAAAAAAAAGATTATAAAAATGTGCGCAGTCTGGATAACTTCGCGTAATGAAAGGTTTCTGGCTTGATTCCCACGAAATACGTTGACAGTGTAATTAATAAAATTTTACTGAGTTCAGGTACGCCTTGTCGGTTGTGTCTTGGCACTTGAAGAGGAAATAATCTCTCAAAATGCGTTTTTCACACTAGCTTAAAATACATTGCAGTAATATTATGTTTGGCGAGAGTTTCGTCGTACTATGTTATCTTCAGACGCTTTTTTATTATCGTAGCTAATAGCAACAACGATATTGTTGCTAGTGGCATATGTTTGACAAATTATAGTCTGCAATCGCATTTTAGTCATTTCTCTTTTATTATTTTACAACAAGGAATTGTTATTCTAATTCTTAAGCGGCCAATAACTACTATATCATGGGCGAGCAAATGGAAACTACTGAAGCTCGAAAACTGTACAGAAAAACATTTCCGAAACGACAATGTTCATAAAAACACTTTTCCTGCTATTCATCAGCTACTTTGAGAAAGAGGACCGTTCTTAGTAAACACAATTGAGTTCAAACGCAATACTCAAAAATAAAAACACAATTGAGATCTGAACTGGCATTCATAAATTAGTCCAAATAAAGTATAGCTTGTGCTTTCGAGTTTTTTTTCTTCTTCTTACATGCATTTTTCGAGTTTAACTACCTGCATTATTTGAAATTGTTTCATTGGGAATACGAATTTAATAATCCACATGAGGATTAGTAAGGTGACCTACATCGTGTTCTCTCAGTTTCGGCCCAATCGATTTCTTTAAAACCTCCGAGATGGTTTGAAAAGCATTAAGATTTAATTTTTTTTCATTCTGCTGGGCCTACCAAAATTTTAGTGAAAGAAAGTGTCGGTCTAGTTTATTAGCTTTCGCTGAAGACTGTAAAGGTGACTCTTGGTTTCATAGTATATCATTTTATATTATTAGTTGTTAGATATCAATCAAGTTGCTAAAGTTTTAACATAAAGTTGTTCAAGGTACCACTTTTAAAGCGAACTAAATTATCATTTTGAATTTGGAACTAAGTTTTATGGCACTAATACACGCCATTTTAAACGGTCACAAATTGCTTTGTCTGATCTTTATCATGTAGAAAGTTTATATCTAAAGAATTGCAATCGGAATAGGACGATTTAACGCCTTAATGTCTTCGAATGTTGAAAAGCTTCGATACAAATATATTTTATTAATTAGTATTTCTGTAAGCTACATTCACGTCTAATGAAAATAATTATTAAAAAATACTGGCGTGGCTTGGTGTGTGCACTGTTTGAATTACAGCATGTAGAAATTTGAAAAATATTTAATGTTTAAATATATGTATGTACATCGATACTAGGAGTTTAATAGTAAATATAGTTTTGGTATTATATTTACAGAAATCCATATTAAAGTTTATTAAAAAAAAAATATTTCCATAATATAACTATACTATTATCATTACAAAAGATTACAATACCATGCTTATACATAATATTATGTAGATATATTAATTAAAATCCAGTATTAAAATGGAGTAATCGTACCCTTGCATCTTTTTTTAAAATTTTTAACATTGGAAGAAATGTCTTTTTAGCAGTTTTTCTTTCCTGTTAAAGAAAGTATTAACCTTAGTTACGGGTTAATTGTATAATATTACGCTATATGTATGCTGATGTATTACAAATGGTATGTTACTGTGCTATAATACATAGATGTTGTACATATAGTAGTATACTATTATAATGTATATTATATATTTATAAAAGTATATTGTACAGAAAATGAATAGGTCAGTCTATTGTTTCTAGGGTTATTATTAATTATTATAATGCATTAGCCATACCAAAAAAACGTGGCTACACTGTTTTTAAGAAGTTAAAGTTACTAACGTTTCTTGACATTTTGTGGATAGTTTTAACACCAGGACTTTTATAGGTTTTGTGACGTAAAGTGTACAAGACATAAGTGTCTTGTTTCGAATAGGGTTAGCTTTTAGTTGATCGAGGTTCAAGTATATAACATTTTAGACTGAAACTCGTTGAATTATAAAAATTTCAAATCTTTCAATTTTTAGTTTAGCGTAATTACTTAAAGGTATATTGTAATAGGTAAAATTCGTTAGTTTTTCTCAATTCTGGGGTTTTTGAAGTTTTAGAAGAATTTAATTCGTGCAGTTTATTTTATTTTTTACATATTGGTAATTTTGAAAATGGAACGAGTAACCTTCACAATTGAAATCGATCACATTTATTTAAAAAGTCGTTAATTTTAAAAATCATATTTTTTAGCGGAACATGAAGTTTCCTATTGTATTTTTATGGTCGCAAAATTCTGTGTACCTTTTGAATATAAATTATACAAAAAATGCGTATTTAAACTCATGTTTTTGTTTCGCCAATTATTTATTACCTCAATTTTAAATTTAAATGTCGTTATTTAAACCGACATTTTTTAATTTTAGACATTTCATATCATAATAATTGTTCGCATAGGTAGTTTTGATAGTTATAAATTTGTCGGATGTACAACTATAGAATTAATAGCCCATTTTAAGAAATATTTAAGTACCATGTGAGTATTATGTGGGGTAAAATTTTTAATTTTCTCATTAGTTTTATTGTTACTAAAGGTTCCTTTGGGAAAATTTAAACTTTTGTGAGGTACTACCCATTTCGTCCTGTATACAAGTTAATACTTTGATTCCTTTTTATTTGATAATGTAGGTTAACGCGAGTATATAGGGTTAACGAGATGTTGTGGGTCAAGGGCATCGACCCATGGCGGCAATACACATCACGTGATGCGCCCCCGCATCGTTTCCACGGTAACATATACACAGTAGTGTCTGCCAAATGCTAACTTGAAAATAAGATGCTACACTACGTTAACCTACCACGAGGACGAGTGAGACATTTAAGTTAAAAATGAGAAAGAGTAATAAGGATAAGTTGTTTTATCATGCCTTGAGGGCCATTCAGCGATTCTCGCTTGGAAAACGACGACAAAATGTGATGACAGCTCACAAACCCGCGGGGAAGTAGATAAAGCAAGGATTGCGTATTATTACTATTTATTTTATATTGCAAATTTTATATTATTTTGAAATGAATTCGAGTAATATCTAAGGTTTGCAATTTTATTGATTATTTTTAGAGCCTTTCGATCAATAAATTTATAATTGTTTGCAGTCAATTTGTTACAAAACTGACAAGAATTCAATAACTTTATTATAATTATTAATAATGTTTTTATATTAATTAGGCGAATGAACATAAATTAAGCAACGCTAAAATATTGAACAAGATATTTGACGATCAAAAAGTTATAGCAAAATAATTTATTGTTTAGCTTACTCCAACCCTCTGTTTTAGAGCAAATTTGAACGGCATAAACGAACAAACCTTTTAACTACTGTAATTTGTGTTTCAAGGCGGGGGGGCACGTGGCGTTTAAAAGTACGTGCTTCTCATTCCATTAAACTGTTTTCATACATTCATAACAGTGGAAATGTCTTCATATACGTTGTTTTTGTGGCTCATCAGTAAACATTAGGCAACTTTACAATAAAAAGATATTTTGCTTTCGAGTTTTATTGTCATCCAGCCAAAATAATTTTTGAGTTAGCATCTTTCTATGGTTTATATACTGGATCATGGTTATATGGTTATAATAATTATATAGTCATGTGAATGGTTCCTGAATTTATCGAAAATGATGTCTGTGTGTGTGTCATATGTCTGATTTTTTGTCTTACCGTTGTCTTCTTAATATCGATTGAGTTTAAATGTCACCGACTGCTGTCTAAAAAGCTGATAAAACCTTTCATTTTTAGCCTCTTTTTAAAAATATATTTTAGTGATCCTTAGATATTGCCAATATTTTTCCTAAACTAAACTTTCAAACTAAAAACTTTTAAACTAAAACTAAAAACCCCAAAACTCTTGATATTGACAGGATATATAGGAAGTGGTATGAACTATTTGTAGATGTTAGAGTAAATATAAGATACACATTATTTCAAACTGAAATAACAAGTACGTATTGCAACATCAAACAATATACTATCGAACCAGAGCAGGTATATTGGTTGTTACAAGGGAGTTATCAATTGGTAAATTAACTTTTAATATCTACAGACGACAACATATGTGTAATTTAGAAAAATAAAATAGTATCATCATTAAAACATTAAATAGTATTAATCATTACTTTGATGGGGGGAGGGCTATGAATTGTCTTAAGCATGGAGACTGATCTATGTATCACCGGTCTTAATCGCGGGAACTAAAATGAAGCGATAAATTATATCGTAAAAATGGTTAAGTTAAATTACAAAAATTTTGCTTCTTTGGAAGTTATAATAATAACTTATACTGAGACCTGTAAGGATCAAGGTTTAGTTACAGTTTTGTCAGAGAAAAATAGTTTCATGCAACCCAACATGCGTTAATAAAAATACCTCAAAACACTTTTGGACAAGAGGAACAGCTTTTGTAATCGTCTTTAGGTTTGACTCAGGTTAACTCGCTGCAGTATGGTTATGACTCATAACCATGTAGGTAATTAAATTAGGTAGGCACCTACCGTAAATCGAAAAATAAACTGAAAATAATTTCAAGTAGATTTTGTGGTATTATTAGTATGTATTTTAGTCCAGTCAACGAAGACCAAAAAAGGTCAAATAGGGGAAATAATTCGTGTAGTCGCAAATTTTTGTAAATTGGTAGATAATAGTGCCCCAAACAACATACTAAAAGTCCTGACCGCTGGGGGGGTGAGCGTTGGGGGAGGGAGGGGGTCAACGGTCACTATTTTACGTTTTTCCTGAATAACTCAAAAACCGCGGCTTCTAGCAAAAAAGTATTTATATACAAACATAAACTACATAACATTTACTACAAAAATTGTTTAATTCGTTTTTTCTGTAGGGTGAATAGTTTGGGAGATACAGGGGGTGAAAAATCGAGAACTATTAAAAACGGTGTTTTAATGGTATGAAATTAATGTTTAATGTAAAATCAACTCGGAACTTATAGAAAAACTATATTTTTTATTAAAAGCATACACCTCATCTTCAAAGAGTGCACATCAAAACTCAACAACTGAATCATTATGGTCGTCATCTTCTTGGAAATCTAATAACGGCGCACTATTTGTACACGTACCCTGACACTTTCCGCATACCACGGAGCATGGAATACCGACTTTTCGGAATCCACATCGTCCCCCACACCCAGTGGAACATCGACAAAAGAAGTTTGATTAGTATGGCTTCAGGTGCTATTGGGTTTTTGGTTGTTACTTGTTACTTGGGTGAGCGATCCGTCTTCCCCTCGGAAGATGAGGGTTGTCGAGCCCTTGCTGTATGTGTAAGTTAATAACCAAACCATTGTGAGTAAGAAGAAATATTGTTTAAAGAGCATTTTATAAAAACAGTTAGTTAATAGTTATTTATTATACAAGTGTCTTATTAGGCCCCTAAAACACGAAAGAAAAGTTTAAACACGAGACCGCAGGTCGAGTGTTTAATTTCTTGAGTGTTTTGGAGGCCAATAAGACACGTGTGTAATACAACGTTTTATCCACAATTCGCATATTATGAAGGCGTTATAAATTTAGATTTGGGCCAAAACGAATTCATCGATAAAAGCAGGTAAGGTGGGCCATGTAATGGTTTCTATGACAGTTGTTGATTCCCTCATTATTTTTCGAATCGCGTCAAATTTGTGAAAAAATAATTTCGCGGTCTGAAAATGAACGAAAACCAGATTATTCCTGAAGATATTCTCAAAGAAGCCCAAGAAGCGACTTTGCATTTGTTGCCAACGAAGTCTAGAGCAGCTTACGAAAAAGAATTAACAAATTTTTCCGAGTGGAAAATAAGAAGATCTGTGCACGTGATAAACGAAGAGGTTCTGCTAGCTTATTTTTTGAACGTTAAGAAAAAGTTTGCCGCGTCTTCTATGTGGACGAAGTATTCAATGTTGAAGACCACTTTAAAAGTGCATGAAAACATAGATATTTCTAAATATGCTAAGCTAACCTCATATCTGAAGAGCGAATCTAGAACATACAAACCGAAAAAATCAAAGGTTCTTGAAAGAGAACATATTGAGGAATTTTTCGATAAGGCCCCTAATGACAAATATTTGATGATGAAGGTACCTAAAACTTAATTTCCTTAATATGTTTCATATTTATTTTGATTTTTGATAGGTTGCATTGTTATTTGGCATTGCTGGAGCTTGTCGATGCAATGAGTTGACGAATTTGAAATTCGAAAATGTTCAGGATAAAGGGTCGTACTTGTTT